>VDFB02248442.1:162230-255818 GCA_007258455.2 Sequoia sempervirens | reverse complement strand
AAGTATGGGCTTTGTTCTTGGTTTTCCAAGGACACAATGAGGAAATGATTCAGTCTTTGTGGTGGTTGATAGGTTTTCTAAGATGGCACATTTCATTCCATGTCAGAAGACCCATGATGCAGTCCACATTGCTGACTTGTTCTTCAAAGAGGTGTGAGGCTACATGGTCTACCAAAGAGTATTGTTTCAGATCATGACACTAAATTTGTGGGGTACTTTTGGAGGACCTTGTGGAAGAAGCTGAAGACAGAGTTGAAGTTCAGTTCTGCACACCATCCACAAATAGATGGGTAGACAGAGGTTGTTAACAGGAGTTTGGGTAACCTATTAAGATGTTTGGAAGGAGATAAACCCAAGGGATGGGACTTGATCTTAACCCAGGCATAATTCTCTTACAACAATTCTGTCAACAGAAGCACTGGTAGATCACCATTCCAGATTGTGTATGGAGGTAGCCCCAGAACAGCTCTAGAATTGAGGAAGATGGACCAAGAGAAGAAAATAAGTGCTGAAGCTGAATATTTTGCAGACCACATCAAGGATATACATGAGAAGATAAGAGAACATATTAACAAGATGAATATGCAGTATAAGGCTAAGGCAGATCAAAAGCGGAGGTATAAGGAGTTTCAAATTGGTGATGAAGTGATGGTCCACTTGAGGAAAGAAAGGTTTCTAGTGGGAACATATAACAAATTGAAGATGAAGAAGTTCGGTCCCTGTAAAATTTTGAAGAAGCATGATTCAGGGAATGCATATGAGGTAGAGTTGCCGGATGGATTCAACATTTCCCATGTGTTCAACATTTTAGATTTGACAGAGTATCATGAAGGTGGCGCAGAGGAAGTACCAATGATGGAACAGTGTGGTATTCTAGCATCTACTTCAGAAAAGGATGAGATTGAGGAAATCTTGGATAGTCATGTGGGAAGGAGTACCAGAAATAGGCAGTATGAAGAATATCTGGTGAAATGGAGAGGAAGGCCTGTGGAAGATTCATCCTGGCTATCTAAGGTAGCGGTTGATCGGTTGGATTTTCCTCAACCATATGAGATGTGACATGGTCACTTCTCAAATTACCCTGGGTGTCTGATGCAGGAGCATCCAGTGGTGTAAGGGCAATCTTGCATCACCTAAAAATAGTTAAATTTAAAGTTTATCATTTTTAGATGTTTTTACATTTTTGGATACCCTTTTCGTCATAATGAAATTCCCAATTTATGGTTTTTATTTTCTATTCCTAGGTTGAAAGATATTGTAGTTTTAGTTTCCCAGATTTGCACCTAAAAACCTTCCGAGTTGGATTTGAGGCACTTAGAGCTTCCGAAATGGCCCTGAAACTTGTTGAAATTGGCATAGCAAATTTTGAGCGCATTCTTGACTTTGAGACCTTTCCAACGGTTCAAACGGTTTGTGAATCAAAGCCTTGGATCAAAAGTTATGGCCCCGGGAAGTTGGCGCACTTTCTAGAAGATACAATTGCAAATGTTCTTTTGAAATTTGAACTTCAAGTTGTAATTTTGGGTGCCAAACCGCCTAAACTCAAATTTTAATGTTGTTTTGGCTCCAAACTAAAGAGGAGCTCTATTTATGGGCGGGTTTCTAGTATTTTTGGGTAACTTTTTGGGGGACAAGCTCGCATATATTGCGAAAGGGTTATTTTGTAGCTTTCTGTAGCTTGCATGTGTTGTAGAACTTGGGGATTTGAGATCCTCTACATGTAAGAAGCTCCATTTTCTGAATAATAAAATTATTCTCTTGTTTGTGGGTTATTTTCTGTATCTCGGGCTGTGCCCTCATCAAAATGTGTCTTCAAATGAAATGTGTGTTGAATTTGTGCACATTCAATGTGATTTGTAACTTTCAAATTGTGTATATTATTTAATTAGTTTGTTGATATATATTTTTTAATTGTTTAAATGTAGTTGTCATTTAATTGAACATGGAGCCTGAATTTAACATAAAGGATTTTATACCTAATGAACAACCTGAAGATCCCATACATCCACATCTGCCACCACGAGAAAACCCCACACCTCCACCCTCTCTACCTCCTAAGCCCCACGCCCTATAGTAGATCAAACTTAGTTAAGAGAGGCATTAGAGAAAACCTTAATGTGATTCAGGAAAATATAGATTTGATAAAAAGTGAGCCTAACATCCCCCCCATATCGCATGGTTTGCATCTTCGATGCAAACTATTGTCAATTCCATTCATTTGTTTGAAATGTGAAAAATCCATGTAAATAATAACATTAAATTATATATATATATATATATTCAATAAGTGTTTGGTGTAGATGCATGATCACACGATGCCTAAATCTCAATATGATTGTTTCTATATATATATATATTCAAGAAGTGTTTGGTGTAGATGCATGATCACATGATGCCTAAATCTCAATATGATCGTTTCTATATTTCGAGTGTTGTAGAATTGGGCTCACTTTTTTTGTCAACTACAAACCAATATATATTTTAATTTATGTGGACATATCTAATTTAATTTGAATTTCTACACATGTGTGAAATGATATATTGTATCTAGATGTAGGGAGGTCATGCAATATTGAGTATCAACCAACCACAAGTTGTGGCGAGCTCTCATGAGTCATCATCAACTCAGGTGTGTGCTTTCAAAAGTTTGTTAAGTTTAAAATAAACACACATAATAGATATAATTTAATTTGAATTTTACACATGTGTGAATGATCTATACATTGTTGTATCTATATGCAAGGATTTCATGTGATACCCATGGCGGGTGCACCTGAGAGATTGTCAACTTTTATGCATGGGAAATCTCAGGTGCGTGATCATGAGGTCATATCATTTGAGGTTGTAAACTTTACTAAATATCCTATACAATTTTTAGGTACCTTTTAAAAATATATATTCAAGGTTCTAACATACTTTTTTCTTTATTTAAATATGTAGGAAATAGTAGATCCAACTTTTTGAGCATTTTGTGGACCCAACTTCTTGCATCGACCCTATAGATAATTATAGTTAGTACTATTACTCAAATTTATTACACTATTTCCCCCATTTCATTTGAATTACTTATCATCCAACAATAAATGACATGGATGCCTACAAATAATTGGACTCATTTCCACATTGTAGAAGTTATAATTATTGTTTTAACTATACCAATAATCAATGATATATGCGTCCTTCAATAATATCTTTTTTATACATACATTCCTTGCAATTTGTTAAGTTAATTTAATAATAAAACATATTAATCTTTTTTAAATTATATGGCATACTATGCTCAACCCCAAACTAGATTAGCATCAATTTCAACAAATAAAACTAAATTTCATATTTAAAAAATCACATTAATGTATATTAATTGAACATAAAGAAGACAAATATAAAAAATAGTGCATCTTCTCATTAGAAGTTTCACTCAATATATAAATTTGTCATCATATATTTAACTTATACATAGGAAGAGGAGGTACAAAGGATCTCAATCTTCATAATGGTTAAATAATTTCTTTTAGCTCCACAATAGTAATTTTTTTTTAGCTATTGGGACTAACTTTCTCAACTAAGTCACAATCCAACTATACAATACTTTCTCCTAGGTGGGTTCATTTTGCATGGCTCCATTTCTTACATTGCTCTTCATTCTTTTTTCCTCCTTTCTATTTAGTTAGTAGGATGGCAAAGAGTATCAACACACTACTATTCATTGAATCATGGCATATAGCATGAAAATTTAATGTGAGCTTCTTAGTAGATCATAGGATCTCTTTAAATAGCTCACAAATTCCTTTTCCATAATAAATATAAGTTTCTAGCTCTCTATACTTTTTCCATTGTTTAGTGGGTGGTTATCTATTGGTTTTACAAAATAAGGTCTAAAATAATTGGTTTTATTGCTAACAACCATGTTGCACTAGGAAATGGCCACATCATCTATGCTTTTGTCTCATAGGTGAATATTACCATAGTTGTACTAAGGTTTCATTTAACTAAACATTTTTACAACCAATTAAATTTTCTAGGCTTTGTTAAGTCACATTTTTTGAATCTAAAGATTGTTTAATCTTTAGATATTATTATAAAAATAATATACTTGTCACATTGTTCTTAAATATTTTCAAAGTTATCTATTGATCTTTAAAGAAAAATTATATCCAATGAAGATATTGGTGTCATTTATTCATGATATTTTTCATTTCCAAAAGATATTTCTCTAATATAACAAGTTGGACAACATGAAATATTTTTAATATTTTATCTTATAGTCTTGGCAAAAACATAAACAAGGTTACACCAAGAGCCTTTGAATGTGCACTTGCAAGACACATTCTAGAACTAGAAAGGTATGTAGCTTTAACAAATCTAGCTAGTTTCCCCAAGACAACTAGCTAGGTATGAGGACACGAAGGACCTAGAAAATGAAGCTTCCCTAGATTGAAGGGAATTTGTCTCTCAAATTGGAGACAACTGGGAGTTGATTACAAATGTAAAATAAAGACTTTGTCTTGTTGCTCTATTTTTTGATATAGTTTAATGGCTTTTCTAAAACTCAAGTTTCTTTAGATGATAGTACCAGACTATTATTTTATGCTAGCTATGCTTTGGTTTAGGACTTGCTTGTTTATGGTTAATCTCTTATCTAGTCTGTGTGCCATGTTTTGGGTTATTATGTGGTATGATTATGTTTTTTATTACTTATAATGATCATGTGGATGCAAATACTTGTAAATTGGCCTGCAAGATCCATATGGTTACTTAATAGTATATAGTTTGATTGTTGTTTTGTTGGGTGTGCCTGGTGCAATTTCCCAACCTATCTCATTTTTGTTGCTTCAACTCTTTTTGTTTCTATGGGATCAGGGCCCTTTCCCTACTTATATAATAAAAAAAAATCTAGCTAGTTTGTAATATATGACATTTTCTTGTTTGTAAAATAAAAAATATTGTGGTTTAGGTTAAGCCTTTGCTGCTACTATTACAAAATTTTATTGGTAATTACAATCCTTGGTTAGAATGTATTTACACCTGAATCATGAGGCAAAATCCAAACTGTTGCAAATGAAATATATACAATTTAAGATTTATACAAGCACTAATTTTTTTTTTCAAAATATTAATATAGGGGATAGCTTAAAAATCCCGCTTAAAATAGTAGCAAGAAAGTACTTCCCATGAAATTAGTCAGATTATCTTGAAGGTTTGTGCATTCTTTACAAGTGTTTTTTTATTAATTTTTAATTTTCACTTTTAGTCACTATACTTTCACAAAGATTAACAACACTTGCTATTTAATTTCTAATTTTATATTTTTTCTCATCAATTACCTCCTACTTTACATTTTATTAATTATTATCTAACAATTAGTGACACAATTGTTTACAAATAAGAGCTATCGTTATTGTTTTCACTACACTAATAATTAGTGGCAAATGTGTTTGTTAATAATTATTTTTTGTTCTACATACACTCAATTTTTTTTAGCTTAATAATAACGTGGTAATCTTACATTTGCTATTTCCAACCCACTTTTATACTTACTCTTAGAAAAGTAAATGTATTTTCCAACTTATGCGCTACCTGCAAATTATATAGAAGTTTCTTTTTTGTTTTGCTCACTACCCTTTCTTCTTCTTCCTCATAATTACACAAAGGGTTAACTTTTGTAAGCCACTATCTTGCTATAAATCCTCAAAACAAACAAATTGATAGGTATTACTATATTTTTAAAATTTAACTCATGGTTATATTCTTTTTATCAACTAAATTCTCTCTTCAAAATGTATTAGATATATAGTCAAGTAAATTATGTGGTTTCAACTTCATATTCAATTTCTACTTCATAAAGTACAATTATATAGTTCATGTTTAGTACTTTTACTAGGAATAATTAGCTATCTCATGAGAATGTATTCTCTGACTAGTAATTTAATAAAGATGACCAATGATATAAACCTACACTTGCAACCACATATGCAAGCATTAGATATTTTCATATTTAGGCATGGCCTTGAATTGGCCAATCACTTTAAAATATAGCTCTCTAATAGAGTTCATAAGCAAAAAGCTACACTTCTGAAAAAAAAATTGCTACATAACTTAAAAATAACTCCAAAAGGTATCTATACTTAAACTTCAAAAAATACAATTTCCTTTTTATTCACAATTCAAGGTGAGCCACCATGTTTAAATGATATTCTAAAAATTGTTGATTGATAGGTTATAAATTAGCATTCTTAAACCCATTATGTCAAATTTATTCCTATAGGTGGATTGTCATCTCAAAAATATAAATCACATGTTTGCACCATGATATCATTGGTCATCACACCTATCTATTTGAAGAACAAGCCCAAAAACTACATGCTACAAGCTCGACTAATCCATGTACAAGTCTGGATGAGAATGAAAGAGTTATGAAATACCCTTCTTGAAGGGTGTTGTTTGGAATATGTTCATTCCCACAAAGGAAAGAGATTTCATCCACTATTACTCATATTAGAAATTTGAATCTATTCTAGACAAGGTGGCTTATAAAGGGTTGTGTTATCATGAAAAAATCTAATTGTACCAATCCAACATACAAAAGGGACAAGAGAAAAAAAATTCATTTAATTTTATACAGTGTGAGCACACTAAAATATGTCACTTGCTTCAATAAAGTTGTAGATCTTCATTACATGAGTGCTTAGGTTGGAGCTATATATACAATATCTAGTGGGACTATTAAGACTGTTAATAGGTTGTATGAAAAAATTAATAGCCAACTTGAAATTTGTTTACTAGATGATTCTAGGCTTTCTCTCTGAAGATGACCTTGCAATTCCAAAACATTAGTTCTCTTTCATGTCCCTTAATGACATTATGCACATCACCAATAATTGTCTTGTTGATATGATTGAAATAGTTATGTGTAGACTTGATTTGCACCATAAGAAGGAGGGATGGGACAAAATTTCTTAAAATGAGCATCAGGTTAATGTATATATCTTCCTCTACTATTAATTTGAATCTATAAGGTACAATTACTCAAAAGGAAGGTGCACAAATCCAAGAAATGTATCACTTGCATCATGGAGTTGTGCCTGCAGTAAAAAATGGACGTCTCACTAAGTATAATGGAAATTTCATAAGCACTTTGGCTAGTACCCACTTATTTATAGACCCAAGCATAAAAGAGACACCAAAACTAAAATCATGGTTTGAAAAGAATGAGAATGATGTTATCTCATCAATTACACAACCTTTAGATGCACACAAGTAAAACTATCCAATGCATTGTAAAAGAAACTATACCATTCATAAGATCAAATTCATTTATATATCCATAACATCCCCTTGAGTTAGATGGAAAATAATGTAAAAAAAGCTATGCAAAATGATGATCAAACATGGTATTGTTCAAAGTGCAAAGCTACATTTTTCAATTGTATCTACAAAAACATATTTCAACTAAAGCTAGTAGATCATATAGGAACATTATGTTCTATTGATTTTGAAGAATCGACCACCAACCTTCTTGGTATTTTTGCAAAGGATTTATATATGCTACAGTTCAACTAGGAAGTAGAAATTAATACTGAGATTGTAATCAAATGAGTTTTATTCAAGCAATTTCTCTTCACCCTCTCATGTTCATACTATTCAAGTGGTGCTCAAGGATGATTAAAATAAACAATCACCAAAGTTGACTTGCAATATTTTGTTGGAGAAAATACCTTCTTGTTGGGTGAACTCAATGATATGTCAATAATAATAGTAGCTAAATTCAGCTCCATTGCTAATGCTATGTACAAACATATTTGTAAGATTATATATAGTATAATTTATATACTTGTGTTTAAATGTATGTCAATTCATTGTCACATGTATACATAGTTAAAATTATATTGTTCTCATAAAAATTGCATGTCTACTATCTTTCATAAATTTAATTCTTTATACCACATAATAATCATATCTCAAATAATTACTCAACAATCTATGAGGAAACCATTCTTTTTGAAACACAACACACTATTGCACTCTACACAAGTGTTGGTTCAATAGATGGATTCTCAACACAAGTACACACCATGCTCCAGAGTAATGATGTAGATCCAAGGTGGAGAACTCACAATCAGATCAAAATGACCAGACTTCAACAAGTATTCAACCTTCAAAACACAATTCACTAAATTTTCCCAAGACAACACCTATTGCTTCTAGCCTCCAAATCTCAACAAATGGGCTTATCTTTTAGAGAAGGTCACAAAAGACCAACTCAACATCAATTGAGCATCCACTCATACCCCAAATACAATGCCCCAATCAATCACACAAGGTTCCTTTGCACCAACATAGAGAATCATCAAACTGCCCTACAAAAAGGCTATAAGAATTGGCCATATTTTACAAACAAAGTATCCTCCAATCACCTTGTACACATAGAAAATCCTTGTTCAGTCACTAATTACATCCCCAAACTTCCAATTTCACAAGTCATATGCAGATTTATGGCTTTTACTTCATAGTCCCAATAAACCCTCATTTCCACACAAGAATCTAGGGCTTTCTTGAAAATACACATAACCGGGCTTATGGAGCACAACCAATGAATTAAACAAGTCAAAAATAGCCTGATTAAGGAAAAAATACCATCACATAGACTATCCCATCAATACTTTGTCGAAACACTACTTTGGTTCCATATTTCCATAAGGGAAAACACAATTTTCAGTGCTAGTTCTTCACCCTACATCAAATGTCTCACCTCCATAGCCCACAAATATACTTATACATCTTATATAACCTCATTTAAGCCATCCCACACAATCACATGGACTATACAATAGGTGGGATTCCTAAAACCCCATTTTGACACCTATCAAACCCTCCAATGGTGATATACAGGCAAACTTCAGAAAATAGAAGATATCTCCCTCCAAACACTAAGTTAGAGCCTCAAATTGGGTGCATATGAAAGCTAACATGATCCACCATCAAATACAATATTTAAAGCATTGGTTGGCTGCACGGGTCCATACAGGCCCAAAGAAGTTCAAGAAAACATAAAAATGCAAAAAACAAAAGTTTGTATTGATGTAGAAAGTTTTGAAGATCATCCCCCACAACTTGCTCGAGCCTTGGAAGGATTATTTGAATTAAAAACACATTAACCAACAACCTTCAATGGCTATAACCACCTTTTAAACCTCTAATGACTTTCAAATTCCTAACAAGTTGCAAATTTACAATTTTGTCTTAATAACATTACACCTTGTTCGCAACTTTCGACTCCCAATTACTAATGACTCAAAACACACCTTGTTACAAAATAAATGGTATTTTTAGACCTTATTTGATACCAAAAAAATTGAACACTCCCTCAAATAACCCAGACACCCAAAGAGTCACCTTATTACATATCGCCATTTCAAATTTTGATACAAGGTTGTAGGTTCCCTTGCACCAAGTAATTACTCAACATTTATACAACATGATCCGGAGTAATTTTTCAATATGTATACAACATGATTCATAATAAATAATCAACATGCATAACAACCCTGGCCAGGACAATCTCGAGTGTACTCTATGTGTCCCCTTCTCCAATGCGTATGTAGCTCACCAAACAACTTTCTTATTCCTTGAATGTTCTCCATATCCTTTACAAGTCTCACATGAATGCCTTATATAAGCCTTAAGAGTTGGTTTTCAAACCATCACACCCTTTCACAAAAGTTACATTTAATTATTATTTAATAAATATAATTATACCTCTCTTTTAGAAGAGTTTTCATAATTATTCTTCTTTTATCTCCATTTTAACCAAAAGATCATATTATCCTTTATTTTTTTAATCTCTTTTAATTCTAAAGGGTTATTTCCTAGTTTTCTCTTCCCTTAGCAAAAAAATTCACATAATATTTATCCCCTTGTAAATTATTTTTTGTCCTCAGTAGCATGAGATGCATCTATGCAACACAACTCAAAAAATACCTAATCAAATTTTGAAGAAATTGATATTGAATATATTTATTCTTCATATGTTTCTATATTTTTATTTTATTTTTTATTTTACTTCATCTACATCCTTTTCTTCTTTTAATTCATAGTCTCTTTTTTTTCAATTTTATTTTAAATTAACAAGTAATTTCAAGAGAATAATTTTTTCAATAAAAATTATGACAAGATGTATAGATGCATACATATCAGAAATTTACAATAAAAGAAACTAATGCTATTCTATATGTTTAATCACATATATTTCAACTTTATCAAATTTCTCTCATGTAACCCATTTTCTTTAATATAGATTTTTTAATCACTTACATTAATCTTTAACACTAAATTTGCAAAATTATTATGATGTGTTGCCATAACATTTACCTAGTGAATGACATACATATCCTATACTATGTAGTCACACATCATTGAACTACATATATCTATATACTCAAAATATATTCTAAGATGATAGTCATGTATTAAAGACTACATGAGTATCCTCTTTTCCTATACGTCAACTATAATTGAATTGAAACAAGTACAAAGTTACCCTAAAAAGAGATCATATCTTTTCAGATAGTCTTTGAAACAAAGTTTTGGGAAAAGATTAATTCAAACAAGAATAAATTGGTGTATTGCTATCAATGTGGTGTTCATAATACCTAAACATATCTTTCAAGTTATAACACCTTGTTGTAGAATCATGGGTAATTAATTACTTGATATAATATACTTGTAGACATCGAAAATATACAGTTTGATATCACACTCTGATCTACTAACATCGTTTCTTCCTAAATCATCCCTCGGTCTAACTGTTTAATCAAATTCCCTTATTTGATTAAATTCATAAATATTCGTCTCTTAATTAAATAAATTATTTTGTCTAATAAAGTCACTTTCCCTTTTTAATTAAATCAATTCATCTGATCTAATTATCCCTATTTTAATTAAATAATTAATTTTATTTAATTAAATCTCTAAAGTCTATCTGTTAAATTAAATAAATTAAAACCTTATTTGATTTAATCTAACACCATCCCTTTTAATTAAATAAATCAAAATCTTTATTTAATTAGCCTCTTATCATATTCCTCTCTTTTTGATTTAAATTAATCCAAAATCTAAATCAAATTGTCAAATCAACTAAATATCCCCTTAAATTAATCAAATCTGATTAATTTAATCCTAATCACTCAAATCCTCTAGATTTTGCAACTTGCACAATTAAATCATTTATTTGATTTATAAATCATCTATTTTCATTCAAAAAAGGCATCTAAGTGGGAATATTCCTCAAATTTGAAATCTCCCCCCAAAAGGACTTGTCCATCCAACAAAGCATTTAAAGCTCTTACATTGTCTCTTACATGTCTCCCACTTGGCATTTAACTCATTTTTCATCCCCCCTAAACATGTCATCTCATCAAATTCAAATTTCAAACTTGCACAATCCTCAAAACTTGCTCAACCTTCATCCTCTCACATGTTGACAAGTGGCATTATATCATTGGTTGAATCTTTGTCCCACATTGATCAAATTTGGACATCTCTTCAACTTATCAATCTATAAATAAAGAGCTTATATCCTTATTTCATCATCCACATCTCAAGCAAAGTTACCATGCTAAAATACTTAGCAATTCTCATCCATCTCATTGAATCATAGCTAGGTTTTTTGCAGATTTTAAGCTTGGAGCATACATTCAAAGTCTTCATCAAGTGGATCACTCTCTTCTCATTCTTCTTCATTCATTCATCATCATTGCAAAGGAGTTGGGAAAGGGCCAATTTCCACATCAAATTGGCACCAACTCCCTCAAGAGATCAAGAGTTTGCTTGCATTAGATAGGATTTAATTGTTTCATTTGTGTTCTTCATTTTCATTTCTTATCTTTTGCAAATTTCAAATGGATTTCTTGAGGAATCATTTGTTTCTAGCCTTGTGTTTGATCTAATTATTTGCATGTTTATTGTGTTTGTGCAAGGTCTAGATTCAAATGGTTCACAATACTAAAGAGACCTTTTCTATACAATACTTTATAAGACACGTACAAAGTTATCGGGTTGATCAAGTCTGATAGCAATGTACAATAGAATAAAACATGATAATCTTTATAGGCATCTGAACATGAATAGAACAATAGAAAATTATTAAGATGCATAGAGAACTTCATAGAGAAATATTAGAACTAACCCTTCCTTCAATTTAACTAGAGTGCACCCACCTAGAATAAAAACTATATATTTTTTTTTAATAAAAAGGGGTAAAAACTTTATTGAAGATCATAAATAGAGCATTACATCAGAGCAAAAGGCCAAAGCCCCAAGGAACCCAAAAGAAACAATAAAACAATGCAAGAGCCAATCAACATCCAACATCAATCTCTTCTCTTTCCTCAGCAATAATCATTTCCAGATCACGATGAAGCTCCTGGGAAATCTGCTCCCACCTCTCAATCTTCCAGCCATTAAGATGCTCTGAAGCCCATTTTTCCAAGCAATCTGCAACCCTATTCCACTCCCTCAGAATATGGACAAAAGACACCACCTCCATCAAGGAACTAATCTGCAGAATTTGCTGTACCATCCTAGCCAACTACCAACTGACATTAGCCATCTTCCAAACATTAAGCAAATTAACCAAAACTTGTGAGTTAGACTCACAAATAACCTTTCTCCAGCCCAAAACATAGGCCCGTTCAAGAGTGAAGAGGATCGCCAGACCTTCCATAAGGTTAACAGTCTGCACCCCTTCATAGACAAAGAAGAAGAAAACCACCGTCCCTGAAGAGTCCCTACCAACCCCCCCAATTCCTGCAGGCCCAGGATTTCCCCTAGAGGAGCCATCAGTATTAATCTTTAGAACACCAACAGGAGGGGGAAGCCACTTTCCCATTTGCATCACTTTCTTCCTCGCTTGCCTTCCCCTTTGAACACAAGCCGAAGCCAAAGACATCTCCTAAAGTCCCAATCTCTCCACCTTCTCAGCATCCTCTTTCTCCAAGGGATACACCACCTCACACTTTGCTTCCACCGTCTCGTGAATCATACCCATAATTCTCTGCCAAATCTGCTGAATGACCATCTTTTCACTTCAGAAGAGTCTACGATTCCACTCCAACCAAATCTGCCAAAGAATGAAGGTAGGCCCAACATACCACACATCCTGTAAGAAAGTTGCCATAGCGGGAGGTCTGCCAAGACTACTCCAAAAATCCACCAAAGAGGAAGCATGAACACAAGGGCTTTTCCAAGCCTCCCACCAGAAATACCACAGCCTCAAGGAGAAAGAGCAACGAAAAAACAAATGAGTAGAATCCTCCTCCCCATTCCCACATAAAACACACATGGAAGGGCCCTAAAATCCCCGCTTCTGAATATTGTCCCAAGTCAAGCACTTCTTCCAGGCCAAAGTTCAGATGAAACAATTGCACTTTGGTGAAGAAAACTTATCCCAAACTCTCTGCCACCAACGAACCTCCACCCTGTCCAACTTGTGAGATAAAAGAACCTGATAGCCAGAGGCAACAGTATAAACACCCTTAGGGTTGGGGGACCAAGATAAAACATCTCCATCCGGGAGGGAGCTACAACTCCTGCTAGAAAGGATGCGTTGCAATTCCGCACACTCCTCCTCCATACCAACCACATGCCACTCCTCAAGATTCTTCCACCTAGCCACCATCAATTGGCCATGGACAAACATAGACTTAAAATCACTCACCCTAACCCAACCAACTACAGGGAATCTTTGACAGAGGGGCAACAGGTGAGGAAACTGGGACACAATAGGGGGAAAACCATCCCAAGGATCCAACCAAAAGTGAGCCTCCAACCCACTACTGCAAATCCAAAACAACCCATCCTTGATGAGAGTAGCCCCTTTCTTGAGTGTATCCAAAATCACCGAACCTTTCCCCACCAAAGGATAGCAGGGAATATCCATCTGAGGGATCCCTGGGAAATATTTGTGGAATAAAATCCTGGCCCAAGTCTTACCCTACTCCACACACCACCTCCAAAATAGTTTAGCAACAAGTGCTATCCCAAACAAAGATGACTGCCTTAATCCAAGACCGCCACAATGCTTCGGGCTACATACAATTTCCCATTTAACCAGACTCCATTTGGAGGATAATAAACTACCAGCCCAAAGAAACTATCTAATTAAAGCATCAAGTTCTTGAACAAAACCAACCGGGGCCACCTGGAGCATACATCTATAAATGGGGAGAGCTTGAACCACAAACTTAATCAACTGAACCCTACTAGTAAAGGACAACCGTCTGTGGGTCCAATGGCTAACTTTTGTCCAAAGCTTATCCAAAATACTCTGCCATGAGTCCCTGGGCATCCTTTTGACAGAGATAGGAATACCAAGATAAGTCAAAGGAAGGGAACCAATCTGAAACCTTAAGATATTAGCAATCCTCCACTGGATAGGGAGTATTGAAGAAGAATATTGAGGACTTATCTTCATTAATTCATTGACCCAAGGAAAGAAGATAAACATCCAGCACTGCACACAAATTTGTAGCCTCCCTGATAGTAGCCATACCCATTAGCACAGTATCATCCACAAACTGCAAATGAGACTGTGGGGGAATATTACCTCCCCATCGCCACCCCTGAATGAAACCCATCTCAACATTCCTTTTCAACAACCAACCGAGACCTTCAACAAGAAGCAAGAACAAATAAGGAGAAACCAGGTCGCCCTGATGCAGACCTCGAGAAGCACAAAAAAACTCTAAGGGCTCACCATTAATTAAAATAGAGAAGGATACTGAAGTAACACAACTCATGACCCATTGAATCCACTCATCCCCAAAACCAAAAGCCCCAAGGATCTTTCGAAGAAAGGACCAACGAACTCTGTCATAAGCCTTTGCCATGTCCAGCTTGATGAACATTGCCTTATCCCTGGAAATGGCCATAGAATGAATGGTTTCAGTAGCTATAACCACCCCATCCAAAATTTGTTTGTCCACCACAAAACCACTCTGCTCCTTAGAGATCAACACTTTGAGCCATTTTTTCAACCTATCCACAATAATTTTAGAGATAATTTTATAAATCACATTACAAAGAGAAATGGGCCTAAATTGACTGTAAATCACATTACAAAGAGAAATGGGCCTAAATTGACTGAGCCTATCTACCCCATCACATTTTGGGATAAGATCCAAAAAGGTAGAATTCAGAGCCCGTAACATCTGCTTGTTCATATGAGATTCCTGGACAACCGCCAATAAATCTAGCTTGATAATATCCCATAAATCTTGAAAGAACTCCACCAGAAAGCCATCAGGACCAAGAGCCTTCCCTTTCTTCATCTGGAACACTATTCTCTCCAACTCATCCATCGAGATATCACTCATAAGAAACTCATTCATCTCCATAGTGACCAATGAAGGGATGCAAGACAAAACTTAAGCCTCCTCATTAGGAGCCCCCTGGGGATCCTCCTTGAATAAAGAAGCAAAATACTACACTGCTTCACACGAAATATCCTTAAAAGAGGAAAGAGGCTCACTAGTGTCTTTCACCATAACTAAAATTGAATTCTCATGTTGCCTGGCTTTGACTGAATTGAAGAAGAAGGCAATATTCTTATCTCCCTCCTGAAGCCATTCAATTCGTGCCTTCTGTTTCCAATAGATCTCTTCACGTAATTCACACTCCTCTAATAATCTCAATGCCTTGGCTTCCTCTTGAAGTAAATGAGCAATCACACCATTATCCTTGATCACCCTCGTAATGCTATTCAACTCAGCTTCGGCAACAAACTTAGCTTAAAAAATGTTCCCAAAGCACTGACAGTTCCAACGCTTAAGCTGATATTTAACAAATTGGAGAAGCTTAGCAAAAGTATACATTGCCATACCAAAAGTGGGTCTACCATTTCTCCACCATTCGACCATATAATCATGAAGAGAGGGCTCACGTAGTCACATAAGCTAGAACTTAAAAGGGGGCAATCGAGGCACATGAGCTGAAGAGACAACAAGCTTGATAGGCCAATGGTCGAACCCCCTCCAATCCAAAATTTCTGAGATAGAAGACCACAAGCCACCAACCCAAAAACAAGACACCATAAACTAGTCAAGTCTTTTAGAAATGCAGAGACCCCCAAGCCTTCAATTGCTCCAGGTGAAAAGATCATTATTAGGATTTACATCAACAAGATTCAAAGCAGAAATATTGTCCTAAAGAAGCAATGTAGAAGGCTCCAACCTTGCAATACCACCCCGCTTCTTAGCCAACTCAGAGATAGCATTGAAGTCACCAACCATAATCCAAGGATAAAAAGGCACCATACTCCGGACAAATTGAATATGAGCCCACAAAAATTGCTTACCCTAAAAATCAACAGGTGCATAGATATTAGTGAGGAGGATAGACTCCCCAGTCTCAAAGCAAGAAGCAATCATCGAGATAGAAGACTTGCTGGACATCCACCAAAGAGGGAAAATCTTTCACGGATTCCAAAGGCAAGCCACTCCACCCGCAAACCCTTGAGCACCAATGTATTAGCACTTACCACTTCTCCACAACTTAGGAGATAAACCAATCATGCATTCTATAGATAACTTAGTCTCCTTCAAGAACAAAATATCAGGAGATTGACTTCTAACCAACTCACGAACAACCTTTTGTTGAGGGATGTTGTTCAAGCCCCTTGCATTCCATGATAGAACAATCATTTCAAAGAGCTTGAGAAGTGTGAATCCAAAGTCTTAACCGACCCAGACTCCACCAGAGTTTCCCCAGCTAACTTAATCTTTTCCATATCCTTTTTCCTGCCAAGCTTTGAAGATTTCTCCCCCAGCCCTTTTTTGAGATCCTTCTGATGTAGACCCAAAGGAGAAGGAGAAGACTTGAGATTCTTACCTACATCTGAACTTGCATACAAAGCCAGAATAGAGTTGTCTCCCCCACTCTTCTTCATTTCCACAATAGAAACTGGCTCCACTTGGACATCCATTGGAAGGTCAGTCACCATTTGCAAAGCTCCAGAATCATGTGTATCCTAAGTAACCCCAAAAGGAGGATCCTCTTGTCCAGAGCACACAATACCCTGATCCAAGTTAACCAAGCCCAGATTCACTTCCTGCTGGCCAAGATCCTCCAGAACCTCGAATCTATTAAAACAATCTTCATCTTGTCTTTCATTCAAGGTCCTCTTTTGACCTCAGTTTCTATTATGATTCCTAACAGGAGAAAAACCATCTAGACCAACCCCATCCCCAGGAATGGGATCCTTTCCCTTATCTTCCCTAGGTGGGTTGTGAGGAGGTTGAGAAAAATGGGTCTCAACAGGCCTAGCCCTTGGGCATCTTCGCTGCAGGTGACCATACTCATGGCAGAGACAACATCGAAATGGAAGAGTTTCATAATCCAATGACTGCACCCAGGAATGAGGACCCACAAACATATCCAAAGAATCTGGTAATGGCTTACTTAGGTCAATCTCCACATAGATACAAGCAAAATTTATCACCTTTTTAAATTGAGTCTGTTGTGAAGAACCAACTAGCTTCTTGAGGATCGACCCCAACAAATGAAAAACATCATCTTGCCAACATTCCACAGGAAACCGTAGAAGTCGAACCCACACCGGGACCCAAGTCGGAAGCTCCTCAGTAGGGTTAAAACCAACATGCCATGGTTTAACAAACAAACCAACCTGGTTATAGACGTAGGGACCCCCTTCAAAAACCTTGTTATGATCCGCCATGCAGTCAAAGGTAACCATGAAATAATTATTCGCTAGAAGTTTTATATCCATCTCACCCTCTGGTATCCAAGTCTGTCGGGCCCAAGACTCTAAAAATTGCATCGATATCCGCATACCCAAAAAATTGCAATAAAAAGAGCGCCTTGAATAATAATCAATATCCTCTGCAACCATCTCCAATGGGATGACTAATTTTGGCCTCTCCTTGCAACGTTCTAGGCATCCATTGATTTTCGTGATCTAAGCCCCACTAGACAAACCCACTCCATCTAGCCTTGATTCTGAAAAATACAAATTATTATTGAAAATTTTTGAAGCAGGCGTAGGAGACTTCATGCCAATTGCAGATCGAAAGTCCATTTTGGAACAAGCACCTGAGGTCTCCCTAGGTGACATTAAACCTAAGTCACAACGAGCATACAAGCCCCCAAAAAAAGAACCAAAACAAGGGTATCAAAAACCCTAGCCCACATGCACCACTAGACACAAGCAAAGAGAAGAGGAGGCACCTCCAAAAAGAGGTCAAACTAGGGAGGCAATCTAGGCCCCAAGGGTCACTCCACGCAAGACACATGCAGCTTCCAGCAACACCAAACTCATTGCATACACCAAAGACCAATCCTCACACGCAGGCAGAGAAAGAAAGAAGCAACAGGAAGGAAAAATGCTACCCATTCCCCCCAAATTCACGAACAGATCCCCCTCCCAATGCAGAAGCTAGCAGAGTGCAGGAAAAGATCTAGGGCACATACACCCTAGCTCGGCATGCAGATCAGTCGTGCGTCATCCAACTCAAAACCCCAGAATAAAAACTATATTAACTAGAATGCACTAGGTATATATATCTAAACCATTTGTTATTATTTCCTAATCTTGTTTACACATCAAGGTCCATATTCCATGAGATGTGTGTGTATATATATATATCTTCATTAAGGAAAATCACCATAAGAAATTTCTATAGTAGCGGTCCCAAGAGACCATAAAATTATTTTGTTGGGCTTCAATTTTCATTCACAAATATAGTCCAATATTTGTCAATTTGACTATGACACCATTATATATCAAAATTTAATTAGGGTTGAGATTTCTATAAATGAATTCTAACTTGTGAAGATAAGTCTATTGAACACACCTAGATACTGAGAGTTGGGGTGAATTAGTATCTACAAAAACTTAAACGCTTCAAATCTCAAACCTTTTAGCAATATGCAAATACAAACTTTTAACAAGATCAACAACCTTTACACATATCAACAATACTTAATAAAATCAATAGCAATGAAAGATAAGGAAATAAACAAACATGCACAAGATAACACTAGATTTACGTGGAAAATCCAAGAAGGGTAAAACCATGTTGAGAAATATCACAATATAGGAAGCTCAATGCTTACAAATATTACAATTTATTTTAAGGCCCATTGCCTAAGGAAGCACACTGTTCCCTGAAGGACTTGTAGGCTAAGCCGCACAACCTTAGGGAAAGATACAAAGGACTTAGAGTACTAAGGCACACAACCCCAAGGAAGGATACAAATTATAAGGGCTTGCTGAAGAGACTCACTATTTGACAACAAGATACATGAAGATTTAGAAATTATAACATATGTCAACAATACACTCTGCTGAATAAGGCTTTAAATATCATATGATATTTCTTTTCTATAACTCATTACATCATCCCATACTCATACACCACAACTCACCCACTCACCCAACTTGCAACTGATTTGTTCTTTTATTTATATCCTATGTAAGATCACAAAATACAAATTAGGTCGGCCATGACAAAAGATGAAAAATAAACTCATCAAGTTGGCCACAAAACATAATGTGGTCTTATCCAAGAGATAGATAGGAACCCAAACAATCTTATTACATCTTCCAATGTGTTCCCAAACATTAAGCAAGCTAGCACACAACATTCCATTTCGGAACAAGGAAACTTGTAGCACATTACCAACCGACCCAAAAACAAACTTTCAACTAAACTTACTCAATGCGACTATCAACAAGATAGGTCAAGATCCAAATGAATCTTAACACAACCTCAAATATGGGTGCAAACCCCCAATCATATAGTGCAAGAAAGAGAGAAATCCTTGTCATCTAGACATCCACAAATTTCCCAAAAAACCAACTCAAAACAATCTGTGACACCAAATAAATAAATCATTGATGTGTGAATCACAAAAGGACATTCCATGAACATCCAACAACACTTCCATATACTTTTTTTACACTGTCATACCACAAACAACCACTACAAACAAAATAGAAATAGAACTCTTCATTCTAGAAGCACAAAATACACAACCATGAGATGGAACATTAAACTTGTGGTTAATACCAACACATGAAAAATGAATTGAGAAACTGAAAAAACACTAAGAGAATGTCCACCAAGCCACATGAGTAGAAGCATCAATAGAGAGAATCATGGAGCATATTCTAAACCAATCCTAATAAACAACAAAAATTTCCAACCCACAACAATAACTAGAAACCTCCTCGAAAACAAAAGGGACCTAAAAATATAGGAGTGAAATGTCCACAGAACACAAACACTTAATCCCAAATAACAAGACCATGTCTCCAAAGGAAAATCAATGCCAAGTATTCTCCCAAATAGTCTTCATAGAAACTTCCTATAGCAGAAACTTTCACCAACATGTGAGGACCATACTTCCTTGTAGCAACACATACTTCCTCGGGAACAACAAGAGAGAGCATACAACACATTAGAGACCATCAACAACATCTCTCCAATTTTAACATTACTTCTAATCCCCATCTTAATGCTTCTAATCCTCATCTTAATATATCATCATGATATCATCTATACTCATTACATCTTTACTTTTAATCAAACAAGGCATGACATCCAACCATGATCATCAACAACGTCAAAGGCATGAAATCCAACCATGAACATCAAAAACATAGAGTATCAAAAACATACAATTGTAAGCACCAATGACAACCCAAACCAAGTGTAGACACAAGCATCAATGGAAACCTAAACTGAGTGTAGTCATCAATGAATAATCAATTCCAAACAAAAAACTCACAAACATATGTGCAACAATCTCCCCAAGTGTTGACATCAATGACAACTGATGCCAACAATCTCCCCCTTTGGCATTGATGGAAGCACACACCTACCCATTCTCCCCCTTTGACATCAAGGAAAAAGGGCCAAGGGTCTTCATTAAAAGATCAACACATTCTCCCCCTTTAACCAACAACACATGTTCTTCAACCAACTATACATGCTCCCCCTATTAGTAGAAACCAACCAACTATGTACTATAATTTGATGCAGAAGGGATCTATGATAAGCATTGCTAAAGTGAATGTGTATAAAGGTGAACAAATTCTTAATGCCTAAAGCTTAATTGAAAAGACATTAAATAATGGAGCAATAGGAACAATAAACGGAGATAATTATAACATAGAACAAAGAACAAAGAGAGAGGACACAAGATTGATTACGAAGTTCATCCAAGTGGACTACGTCTCCGAGTCTATCTCAACTAAGTGACCAATCTATTAACAATGTCATGGATGCTTTAGTACAAATTCTAAGAAGAAGAGCTTTCAACCTGCAATAGAAAGTTGTAACAAAAATCTAAACTTCATCGCCCTCCAAAAGACTCACAAAGGCCTAAAAAGCTTACAGACAAAGCAAAATTACAACATAAAAAATATGCAACAGAAAAGTCTACACAACTCTCTCATAATCTTCTAAGAATAACTCTGCATCGTATGGCTTACTCCTCTTCAACAAAATCCTCCTCATAGTCTCTAATTCTTCTCTCTCTCCCCACTTGGATTCTTGAGAATTCACACCAAGAATGGGATGATGGGAGCTCTCCTATCTTCTCCTTTTTATACTAAGAGTTTTCCCAATATGGTTTAAAACCATAAGATTGCAAATCCCCCAAAATCCTTAATAGTCCCTTTAAAATTCCTTTAAATTTAGTTTTAAGCCCTTGAAATTGATCCTCGGGTTAATATAGTTTGGGTTGTTTTCTTTGCTTTTATCTTATTTTAATTTATATCCTAACAAATAACCATTTAAGGCTATTTAGTTTGATTTTCGGGCTTAACAAACCATTAAATACAAGCGAGCCCACTTATAATCCTGAATACATCGGTAGTGTAAGGTGGTTGTAACTTTTACCACTTGATTGGTCGGGGTTCAAGTCCCACTGGCCAACTTTTCTAAATCGATTTCAAATGGTTTAAACAAGAAAAGTAACCATTGCTCCATATAGAGTAGGTGCAGATTGCATGTCACAATGGTCGAGCCGATCAGTTCACAAGTTGAAGGTTAATGGATCAAACCCCATTAAAATTTTGAAATAAATTTCAACCGCTTGAGGAGAGAGAAAGAGGTGCCATGTGGCACTCATACAATGTGCCATGTGGCACGATTTTATTTGCCAACGAGCTCCATGTCAGCCATCCAGTCATTTCCCTTGGAAGTTAACTATTTGTGTTACCCATCCACATCCACTCAACATCAACTACCACATGTTTGTTGGTGTTAGGTCCACCTCATCTTCCATATCATCTTTCGTACTCACATGTGTCCACACCAGACTGCCACGTCATCTATCATATTGCTAATGTCATCGTACATACGCCACGTGTCAACCGCTGATTGGTCCATGTCAGCATACGGTTTATCGAGTCAACATGCTGATGTCATGTTGACATTAGCATCCATACAATCTGTCGAGTCAGCATGGTGACGTCAGTATCCATACAGTCCACCAACAAAGTCAACCCTAAATTTTGACCAACCATATCTTCGTCGTCCGAGCTTCATTTTCGAGGAAACGAGTGGCATTGGGATCGATTTGATGAGCTCTTCAATTTGATGCCATTATTGATTGATTCTAGATTGATCAATTTTTTTGCTTTTCTAGATGGCTTCAGGTGCCTATTTGACCTGAACTTCGACTTGCGATATACTTCGTGTACGAGCTTGAATTTTGATGAAATGAATATCATTGGGTTTGTGTTATCGAGCTCTTCGAATTGACGTCACTTTCGATTGATTCTGAGTCAATCAATTCTTTTCCTTCTGACAAGCCCCTACACATGGTTTGACTAAACTTTGACTGATTGTAACTTTTGTGTATGGACTCTGTTTTCCATGATTCAAGCGGTGTTGGAATTGTGCTTCCAAGAATTGCACCATGGTTCTGACTTCCTGAGCATTGGAGATAATTGATTTTTTAAGGTTCTTAAATCCTCTTGGATCATACTCCCCCTGAGAGGTAGCACACATCAATCTAGAAGAAAAGGATATGACATGAATTCCCCCCTAGATAGATGCACCATCTATGTATTTAGTGAGAAAAAGAAGGGGCAATAACCCCTAAATTTTTTCAAAGCTACTCAAAAGTATCCTTTGAAAATTCCTTAGTAAAGATATCTCCAACCTAATCCTTAGTAAGTACATACCCCAATCTAATTTCTTGTTTTGTAGTCTTTTCCCTTAGAAAGTGACACTAGATAGAAATATGTTTGCTTTGTGAATGCATCACTGAATTCTTGGAAATGTTAATTGTATTGGTATTATCACATAATATGGGAATAGGTTCATCATATGCCACTTTTAGATCCTTCAAGGTTTGCTTCATCCAAAGAACTTGGGTGCAACAAGATGCTACAACAATATACTCATCATCTATTGTGGATAAGGATACTAAGTCCTACTTCTTATTGAACCAAGAGACCAATATGTCTCCTAAGGAAAATTCACTTCCATTGGTGCTTCTCCAATCATCCACACATCCTACCCAATCAACATCAGTATAAGCACTCAAAGAAAATTTATCATCCTTCCTATATCACAAACCATATTCTAGAGTTCCCTTCAAATATCTGAATATTCTTTTTATTTCTTTCTCACAAGTTTTCTTAGGATTATCTTGATATTTGGTGACAAAAAAAATTGTATGCATAATATTAGGTCTAGAAGCTTTCAAGTAAAATAAGCCTCCAATCATAGACCTATAAAGATTCTGTTCAACCTTAGGTCACTCATCAGTATTGCTCAAGTGACAATCAATTACCATAGGAGTACTTGTTGGTTTGGAATCCTCCATGCCAAACTTTAACATCTCTTTAACATACTTAGCTTGAGAAATAAAGATACCACCATCTAGTTGAATAATTTGAATCCCAAAAAAGAGAGACAACTCACCAATCATATACATCTCAAACTCTTTATGCATCTCTTCTACAAACTTGTTACACATATTATCATCTTCACCAAAGATGATGTCATCAACATATACAACTATCAAAATTAATGTAAGATTACTATCTGTAGTACCTTTTTTGAATCCTTACTAAAGTAAATACTTATCCAACTAAGCATACCAAGCTCTAGGAGCTTGTTTGAGACCATACAAAGCTTTCTTAAGTCTCCGCACCATGTTTAGATCTTCTTATAGCTGGAAACCATTTGATTGCTCAATGTATACCTCTTCCTCTAAATTGCCATTCAAGAAGGCTGACTTGGCATCCATTTGATAGATTTTGAAATTCTTGTGAGCAATAAAGGCAAGAAATATCCTTATTGCCTCTATTCTAGCAATTGAAGCAAAATTATCCTCAAAATCAATACCTTCAACTTGTGAATAACCCTTGCATACCAATCTTACTTTGTTCCTCACAACTTCACCATATTCATTTAGCTTGTTCTGGAACACCCACTTTGTTCCTATACCATTCTTATCAACTGGTTTAGGAACCAAGTCCCGTGCCATATTCTTTTCTATCTAATTCAATTCCTCTTCCATTGCCTTCATCCAACCTTCATCTTTGCTAGCATCAACAAAGTTATTGGGCTCTACCTTTGATAGTAAACAAAGATTCACTTCATCACTTGCTTTTCAAACCTTATTTTGGTCAACACACCTTCATTCTTATCTCCAATGATTTTATTTTTTGAATGGTTCTTCTACAAACACTTTGTTGGAGTCTTAGGAATCTTTTCTAATTCTTGTTTCTTCTCTTCTTTCTCTTCTTCTTTTGTAGTGCAGGGAGGGATATCTAATCCACAAACCTCTGGTTCTTGTGATATCTAATACAAATTTTCATCTACTTTCACATTTGTGCTTTCAATAATCTTTCCAAAACTCTTGTCGTAGCATCTTTAGGCCTTGCTTCTAGTTGAGTAACCAAGAAAGATCCCTTCATCACACCTTGAATCAAACTTTCCAAGGTCTTCCTCATCTCTTCTGATGTAGCATTGGTTGCCAAAGATCCTGAAGTATACAGGATAGAGAGAATAGAGGTATAGAGAGTTATCTAAAGGGAGAGAGGGAATAAGGGAGGGATGGAGTGCGAGGTAGGTATAGAGAGAGAGATGGAGAGGGGAGATAGAGATAAGTAGAGAGGGAGGGAGGTGTGTAGTGAGAGTTAAGTAGAGAGATAAATGGATAGGTAGGTAGAGAAAGAGAGGGAGAGGGAAGATAAAGAGTGGTGAGCGAAGGATGGAGAGAGTAGAGAGAGAGTAGGTTGGGAGGGATATATGGAGGGAAAGAGAGATAGGGAAGGAGGGAGGGAGGGAGGGAGGGAGAGATAGGTAGAAAGAGAGGTAAGATGGGAGGGATAAAGAGAGATGTAGGTAAATACAGAGGGTGAGGCTAGATATAGAGAGTAGAGAGAGACGAAGAGAGAAGGGGAATGAGGGAGGGAGAGGTAGGCAGAGAGAGAGGTAGGGTGGGAGGGATAGAGGAGGTAGGTAGAGAGGGAGAGGGTGAGTGGAGATAGAGAGTGGAGAGGGAAGGTGAGAGGGAGGGGGAAGAAGGGATGGAGGTAGAGGTAGAGAGAGGAAGAGAGAGATAGAGAGATATAACGAATGAGGGAGGTAAGTATAGATAGAGAGAGGTAGGGTGGGAGGGATGGATGGAGAGTTAGCTAGAGAGAGGTATAAATTGATCCTAGCTCCTTGTAGCTTCCCTTGCATTGTATTGTACTTTGATTATAATAAATGTAATATAATACTCCCTTGAAGCAATCCACCAAATAATTTATTTTTGTAATATATTATATTGTATATTATATTAATATTACTATATACTAATATCACATATTAATTAAATATTAATATTAATACATATTATTTTTTTTATATATATAAAGTGGCAAGAAATGAATATTTTTTTTTACCAAAAGAAATAGATATTTGTTATTTGAATTTAAAAATGGATATTCATTATTTGAATTTAGAAACAAATATCTATTTTTTATGACAATTTTTTAGCCAAAATTGTTACCTTGGGAATGCTTTGGGATTTGGCTTGAGGACATCAAACTTGAAAAGTCAACTACCCCAATGTGTTTAGAGGTTTCCCTTGGATTTTTAGACTTCAACCTTTGTGTTGACAACTTTTTGATATGAATTTGATGAAACAAAAAGGGTTTATTCAAGAAATTATCAACATTCTACCAATATAAGATATGCTTTATTTTGAATTTAATAGATTATTATTATTAAATTTCTACATGCACTATGTCTAAATTTTTGATTGATAGGTTGATTGAAAAATATTGATAACTTTCAAACAGTTTCACATTTTTTGAATCTAAAAGATGTGTCACACTCTATGCTTCACAAACTATAGGTTGATTTTTTTTTTTTGAATTAAATATTTTATAGCAAGTTAGGTTGGCTGAAAAATTAGTTTTTAGTTTTGAAAATTCCTACTAAAAACTTCATAATTAATTATCTACTTACAAAAAGAATACAAAAAATATGTGTCACATCTAGGCATATGTGTCCTTTACTTATATTGAAAGACTTGAAAAACCATTATATACTTAGGTTGGCCGAAATGAAACACGCTTTTTAATTTTTTTCAAAAATTATAGTACTACTTCATTGAAATTTCAAATTTCCACCAAATAAATTTACTTTTTTTTCCTAAAAACACTAGTAGCCTACAAAATACATTCAAATTACTACAAATTATGTTCCTACATATTTTCCAAATTATGTTATTAATCTATTCAATTTTTTATGCCAAGTTGTTTAACTTTGTTTTTCTATATTTTCATTGCCACTTAGAGGCATAGTTTGGCCTATCATTATCCTGCACTCACCCTAAACTAGACCTTTCAAAATTTTATTGATTGATTCAAATGAATAATATCAATGATGGCATCCACATGACATAGACACGACATCAACATGGTCATGATGTCAGCATAAAGTAAGCATGACATCAATATGGATGATGGATACTTTCCAAAAGATGATATAAGCATTATGTAATGCCGATGTCAATTGCTAAAAATCACAAACATTCCTTCGCCATATGAACATGCAAACTTTCATTGGCCATTTGAGCCTACAAAACTTCCAATTGCTATGAGTTTGTGAAACTTCCACTTCCTACAAAACTCCTACTTGCTATTTATCTATAGAACTTCCACTTCCTATTGGTTTGGGGATTTTTGTTGATCATTTACATCTAAAGACTTCAGCTTGTTGTTGCCTTTGTGGATTTGTGGCTTGTTTATGCACTTGTCATTTTTGTGATGGATTGGTTATTATAATGTCCAAGATTTGATTCAATCTAACTTCTTTGACCATCGATGGATAAAAGGAATTTTTTTTCTTCATTTTTAGGGGCCTTTTAGGAAGGAGTAGAGGGAATAAGGCCAATTTGTAACTTGTTAATGGTGATGTGTATATTTTTCAGCTACTAAAAACCTTGTGTAATGAAATTTTAATGAGAAAATAAAAAATGGCATTGAGCTCATGTGTGGACATGTGTATAGGCTATGTGATTAGGTCAGCTGATAATGACCCCTTGTCACAACTACATCAAATGGCATCAAATCTTAAATTTATTTTTGGGATGTGTCGAAATGGAGGTTTCTCAATGGGAGGTGTTGAGATTGAGGTTGTGAGACCAACTTGATCTACATCAAGTGGTACTAGAGTGAGGGATTGAAAGATAAAGTTTTGTGATTATGTGAAGAGAAGAAGCGAGGGTTTTTTTATCATATCAAGAGAATAAGTCTTAAGTGAATGTTGTTGGAAAAGAGAAAAGTTGGCAGGTAAAGAAGTTATAGAAATTATCTAATCCAATTGCTACTTGTATGTGTTAAAAGGAAATTGAAGAAGGATGAGGTAATAAAATATCAAATCCTACCTAAAGGTTTGTTGGAAAATAAATAAAATATAACAAAATTTAAATTAGGGAAATAATTTATTTCCTTATGAAGAGTTTTAGAGCTAGAAAAAAGACTCATTGAAGAAAGAGATTGAAAGAATTTGCAAAAAATGAGAGAGAATAAAGGAAAGGAAAAGCTCACAAGAAAAAGTTGAGAATGAGCTTGTCTAATTTTTTTACAAATGAAAGATGAAGAGATTGTTAGAGAGAGATGATGGCATTGTCTCAAAAGCTAGAAGGCGTCTCGAGAAAAATCTAGAGGATTTTTTACAGAAGAGTATATTATATAATTAAAGAGAGCTTGAGCTCTAGAGGAATTTGTTGTAGGGGAGAAGAACCTTGGAATTACAGAGAGCTTGAAATCTAAACAAAATTATTGCAGGTATGAGAAAAGGCTTGTAGCTATAGAGGGTAGAGAAGGAGGCACAAGAAGTCAAAGAATATGTGCGTTTTTTAGAAATTTTGATTGAGAAGTGTGAATATTTTGTTACAATTAGAGTCTTGTAATTACAAAGGGTTAATACCCTAAAAGTTGGAGATTATTGCAAGGGGAATCTTGTAACTTTAAGGGGATGTGTATGCCTCAAATATTTTGTAGAGGAATACAAAGGTAATGGAATAATTATTTAAGGAGGATAGAAGGGTCATGAAGAGACCATTGAGAATTTTATTTGTGGAAGAGCAAGAGAGAAGATTTAGTTAAGGTATTTGTGAAGAGTTGAGAAAATCCCAGGTTAGATTGAGTGCATTAGAAATGGAGAAAGGGAAATTAAATTTTATATGTGAAAGGAGAGATGAGAAAAAATGATATGAAAGTGATATGGAAGAAAATAATAAAGGAATTGATGTTAAATGGCATGAAGGGGAAGATTGGAGAAAGTATGATGAAATGGAGGAGCTAAGTGAGAAGGGAGTCATCTTGGAAGAGGATAGTGAGAGAAGGAATAATGAAGTAAGATATTATAGCTCTTTGATATAATTTTCTTGAAAAGAGGAACATGTAGGAGTAGTCCACACAAGTGTATATGATGTAAGAAAATATGAGAAATAAGAAGATGAAGAAAGAGAAATGGTAATGTTGAGAACTATTTTATCTAATGATGTTTTTCTTGTAGGATGTGAAGAAGATAAAGAAGATGAGGATGATATATAAATATGGATTTTAAGGGTCCTATATTCAATGAGGAAACTGATGAGAATAATATTCTATTGAAAGAGGAGATGAGGAATAAAAATACATTGTTAGAAGAATTGTTGGATGGACATGAGGACATGATAGTGCAAATAAGGAAAGTTGTGTCCCATGGTTATGTTAAGATTTTTTTGAATGTAGATAGAAGGGAAGATACAATAGAGTGTTATATAGATGGCACTAAAAAAGGAGAGGTCCTCATGCCAAAGGATGAAGAATAAAAGGGTGAAAAGGAGGAAGTTGCAACAATTGTCTTTTTGAAGACATGAAAATGGTAAGAATGAAGTTAACAATAGAGGAGACTATCCCTTGGGAGAATAAATAGGTTTCATGTGTAGAAGAAGATGTAGAAGAGAAGATGGAGGAGTTTTTGGATGAGAATATAGGTGAAACATGTCTTTTTGAAAGCGTAAAGGTGGAGGATAGAATTGTAATAGTAGAGATCACATAGGCAATCTTTTATTTTTTTGAAATTTATAAAGATGATATTGATGTTGATTTACATGAAAAAGAATGAATGAGTTTGTGAGAAAGAAAATAGGTGAAGAAGGTAGCATTTTTGAGGAAAATAATAGGGAAGTTGCAACAATGGTTGGTCCTTTGAAGGAAATAATGATATTAAGAAAATGATATAGTTGAGTGCAAGGGAAAAGGATAGAAGAGAAGAGGTAATAATGAAGTTTTTTAATTTCCTAAAAACTAGTGATGTTGATTTATGTAGAGATATGATGATGAGTAAAAAATAAAGAATTATGGAAAATAAAGCATGAAAAAGTTAAAATTTGTGATGTAGACAAGTATTAATAAATATGTTGATATGTAGAAAGGAGAATTTGAAGAAGAGGTAGGTGTAGACGAGGAGATGATGGAATTATTTAATTTATATTTTATTAATATTGATATGTATTGAGGTATACTAGTAAGTAAGAAATGGGAAGAATATTCTTAGTGGAGGAGGATGGATTATGGTGGGTTTATTCCCATGAGAGAGGAACTTGGTGTAGATGGTTAGAATATGGTGGGAGAAATTTCACAATCTAGAAAAAAAGAAGCATTGGGTGGAGGTGGGTGGTTTGTGGTGGGTTGGAACCCACAAGAAGGAAAAAAAATGAAGAATATGTTGGAATCAAGCAACACTAAGAGGGGGGGTGAATCAGTGTTGTGTAGTTTTTAACTTTATTAATCTGTTCTCTCAAATGTCTAAAACATTCAATCAAAAGAAAGATGCATGAACATAGAACAATAAGCCACACCACCATAACATAAGGATTTTTACGTGGGAACCCTGTTAGGGGAAAAACCACGATGGAGGTCAATCCACAATTTGAGTACTCAAAATATAAGTGTTTTACAAAATGGGAATGCACTTGCATTTAGACACACTACCTAGAGCTCATTGCTCAAAATCAAGAAGACTCGCTGCCTTACAAAATATTAGGATTATAAAAAAGGTTGAACTAAGAAAGTAGCATCTACAAGTTTCTGATTATAGTTCTGGTTAGGCTCACAGATCAGAGTTTGGACCTTTTGTCTGACTCTACACTTCGCTTTGTTCTGTCTCAATTCGCTGCACAAAATTCTCTAATGCACAAGTGAAATTGTTCAACTACTCCTCTGATATTTGCAACATACATCAACACATATCAAACACACAAATATGCACTTCAAAATGAATTAATCGATCTCTTATTTATATCCACTACCAAGGATTCAATCGCTATATGTCAGCTTTAATAGAATAGAAAATATTTTCCAACTATTAGCTCAAATCATAAACAACATTTAATGTGTATCCAAAAAAGTCAGCCATAGCATAGTTAGGACCCAAAACAAAATATCCAACACAAAAATACTTCAAACAAATTTTTCCTTAAGCATCCCCAACACCCAAGATTCACCTAGTTGGCCTTCAAAAAATTTTGAACAAAAAATCAAACAAATAGATCTCCTAACTCATACACCACTTGATGCGACAACACAATACTCAAGAAGAACACATTTAATATACCCAATGACCTTCCTCCAGATCCACAACCAAAATTGATAAACTGGTAGTGCAAACTACTTGATAGATTCAACTTTAGTCGGATACCCTATTCTTTACTCTGTCTTCTGGTATGGTCAGATACTGAAGTACAAATCGGATCAATGACTTAGGTTGCCATCAATGACAACACTAGAAGCCATATGCCAACAATCTACCCCTTTGGTATTGATGGCAACATTTAGTGAAAAATGACTAAGTGTTAGAACCTTCAAAAAGCCATAACTGGAAAAACTCAACAAAACTCCCCCTAAATTTGATAAGGCATTTTTCACTACTCTCTCTCCCCCTTTGACATCAATGAAAAAAAGATAAAAGGATTTCCTTTCTCCCCCTATGAAGTGTGACAAAAAACTTACTTATGCAAAAATTGATTAAAAAACTTGAATAAATACAATTGCTAATTGAAGATTATTTCAATGTACTTTTCCTTCATCTTCAAAAGAAACTTCTTCCATGCTTCCACTGCAATCCTAGTAATTCTGATCATGCTATTATTTTCAGATGTCCGGTTGATAATTTTGATGAGGGATTCCAGAATGGTAAAGGCTTATTCCAATACTTCTCCCTTTCTTAGTATCTCAATCAATTGTTCCTACCTGCATTCAGTTATGTCCTTCACTTTCCAAAAGGTGTCAACAATTCTGTTCCTGGTGTTCTAAACATTTGTATGCTTTGTTTGTAATTCCTAGATCATTTTCCTAATTGCACCATCATGATCCTAAAACATGTTAAAATCTTGTCTAATTTTTTTCAGCTGTGTTTCAATTTGTTCCAGCTTTTCTTTGTACTTGTTGATTGCATGAGGCCATCAAAGACAATAGTTATAGATGGTTGTTGTGCTTATGCATTTCCTTAGTTGATTCATGTGCCTTTTCAGCTTGGTAAGTGACAATCTGTACTGTTTCTTCAGGTGAAGAATCACTTCATCTTCTTCCTTATTCTGGGACTCAGAGTCCATGATTTCCTTGATACACTCAATAATCTATTCTGGCAACTTATTCTGCAAACTCTCTAGTTTGATATGATTGTGCACAAGATGAGCACTTAGTACACTTAAGATCATGTCCTACTCATATGAAGGTCTGATAGACCATATGTTCGCAATTTTTTGCATTCCATCTTCCTCATGAATAAGTTGCAATAGCTCTTCTTTGGATAGATCACCTTCTTCTTCACTTGCTTCTGTCATTTCCTTCTCTTGTTTTGGTTGAGCTGTTTCCAGTTCTTTTTCTAGGGTATCCTCAGTTTCCTTATCAGATTCCTCATCTAGTATGTCCATGATCACTTGTTCTTTTCCTTTCCTTTCAAATTTTGAAGTTTTGCATGCTGGTGGAGTACGAACAACAATTTCTTTTTCTCTTCTCTTATTTCTCTCTATCTCACTGGAGGAGGAACCAACTTCAAGTTCCCTTACTAGAATGGAAATACCAATTAACCCAAACTTAGCAAATCCTTAAAGAAAATTTCATATACTTGATCACAGTTTGCCAAATTGTTAGAGTATATATAAATCTACTTGCAAATTGGTTCACTCTCTTCCCATACTACATTGTTATTCAGGGGTAAGCAATTTAGAAAATACATCACAAGGCATATAACCAAAGTACCAAACCTGAAAGGGTAATCTATCTCCTTTGTCAATTGCACATTCTCCAACAATTGATCTTTCACTAATCCACAAAGATCAAAATCTTGATCTTCCATTATCATCTTGTGTGAAATGTAAACAACAACTACCGAAGTTGCACCTTCTCTATTTCTGAAAAATATTTTGTAGGATATTCCATGCGCAATGTACCTTGTCACTAAATCTTTGATTGTGGATATTATCAATACTCTTTGATCTCCAGTTACTCCAATTAGGGTTTCAACTTCTTTATTTTGAATTGATTTCTTCCTCAACACGTCCCCAACTTTTCATAACCTAGTTACAACTGCAATTACTTCTTTCAAGATATGGTAGGGTTTATCCAGAGTCAGAATATCATCATTCAATCTGTTTAGAATAAAATCAATGATTTTTGCGTTTACGAAATAGGGGAATTCACTCTAGATGTCCAAGCTTTTGTGTTTCACTTCTTTCAACCATTTCAATTTATTGTTCAAAATGTTTCTTTCTGCTCTAATTTTCTCACTGCTATACTCATCTAGTTTTATCATTCCTTTGATTTGTTCCATTTTACCTTTTATACACATGTCTTGAAAATACCAAAGAAGTTCTTCAACCACTCACCAAATTAAATTGAAATTTCTCAATACAGTCGAAATACCTAATGGATTAGGGTTTCACCGCTGAATTCTCTTCATGCTTTCAAAATTCTAATGCAAAGTGCTCTCCTCCTTTTCCTTGACACAAAGTGACAAATGAGGGTTTCAACTTGCTTTTTATAACTCACACACCTAACATTTGTTGTAATAAATGATTTTTACCTAACTCATCTAGATACCCTGTTTTCTCAGTCTATGAAAGATAACTCTTATGCAGATCTTTGAATTAGCATAACATTCTTTCAAACTCTTTCAATAGCATCTATAAATCATCAGTGTAACCATTGCACTCATCGACATCCTAGTGTTAGTTACCGGTAGGGGGCTTGAAGGATTTTCTTGATAGCTCCCCCTAGGCCAGAGGCCTAAAACTAATTCCTGAAGGAATAACCAGAAGTAGGTTCTAGTGCGGGCTCATTTCCTACAATAGAGGGACTCTTCTTCACCCATGTCTTCTTCATTTGATCTCTTATTTCATCCACAGTCACTTTCATTTTTCCATTATCATCCTTTTGCATGTTTATGCCTTTGTATACCAGAACTCTTCTATCCATATTCTTATTTCTATAGAATCTTGCATTGTGACTGAATTTGTTGCAATTGAAGCACACAACATTTCCTTGTCTAGACTAGTCACTCCATTGATTTCTTCTTGATTAGCGCTAGTTAGCAATATTCCCAAATCTTCCACAGGTATAACATGTAACATTCCTTCTATTAATAGAGTTGTCTGACATATTTCTACATTCAATTTACTTATGACCAAACTTATTGCAATTGAAACACTAACCGAAAAATGATGGATCACTTGATTTCATTTTACTTCTACATTGAGCATCCATATGACCAAATTTATTGCAAACAAAAAAATATCCAAGACCTCGCTTATCATTTGCATTCTTTTGTCCTTGAGTCATCTCATCAAGCTTAACTGTGCTAATCTTGAACTTCTCCTTGTATTCATTTGCAGTAGTAAGTTCATCCCTAAGGATAACAATCTATTTTTCAAGCTCTTCTTCATTGTTTCTAGATTGATGTAATTTAATCCCCAACTAAATGAATTCTCCATTAATTATGTTGCATTCATCAGATCTCTCTTTTAGGGACTGGGCAAGATTTTCCTCAATCTTATTTCTTTCTTCAATCTCCTTAGTTAGCTTCATCACCATAGGTTATATTTCATGCTTTAGGGTAGCATTGTCTCTAGCAAGCTTTTTGCATTCTTCAGTTATTTCCTTCAAGGTTTGATTCAGGTGAACACCATCCATGATTTTTGCCTCTTTCTGCTTAATCTGATCACAAAGATCCTTTCTCTTTTCTCTAGACTTAATAATCTAATCCTTCAACTTCTAAATGAATTTCTCAACATCCTTAAGATTTGCTCTCAATTCTTAGACTTCTACTTTAGATTGATCAAGATCATCAAGTGCCACCAAAAGCTATTGTTGAAGACTATCATAGTACATTACATTCCAAGATCCATCTCAAGTTGTTAAACTTCTTTTGAGGAACTTTTTTCTAATACCAATTGTTGGACTCAAGCAACACTAAGAGGGGGGTGAATTAGTGTTGTGCAGTTTTTAACTTTATTAATCTGTTCTCTCAAGTGCCTAAAAAATTCAATCAAAAGAAATATGCATGAACATAGAACAATAAGCCACAACACCATAACACAAGGATTTTTACATGGAAACCTAGTTAGGGTAAAAACCACAGTGGAGGTCAATCCACAATTTGAGTACTCAAAATATAAGTGTTCTACAAAATGGGAATGCACTTGCATTTAGGCACACTTCCTAGAGCTCACTACTCAAAATTAGGAAGGCTCACTACCTTAAAAAAGATTAGGATTATAAAAAAAGGTTGAACTAAGAAAGTGGCATCTAAAAATTCTTGATTATAGTTCCGGTTAGGCTCATAGATCAGATTCTTGACCTTCTGTCTAATTTTGCACTTCACTCTATTCTGTCTCAATTCATTAAAAAAAATTCTCTAATGCACAAGTGAAATCATTCAACTACTTCTTTGATATTCACAACATACATCAACACATATTGAACACACACATACACAATTCAAAATGAATTAACCAATCTCTTATTTATATCCGCTACCAAGGATTCAATCGCTATATGTTGGCTTTAACAGAATAGAAAATATTTTCCAACTATCAGCTCAAATCATAAACACTATTTCATGCATATCCACAAAAGTTGGCAATAGCATAGTTAGGACCCAAAACAAAATATCCAACACAAAAATACTTCAAACAAATTTTGCCTTAAACATCTGCAACACCCAACATTCACCTAGTTGACCTTCAAACATTTTTTAATAGAAAATCGAACGACCGAATCTCCTAACTCGTACACCACTTGATGTGACAACACAAAACTAGAGAATAACACATTTCATATACCCAACAACCTTCCTAGAGATCCACAACCAAAAATGATAAATTGGTAATGCACTCGTAGATACTAATTTCATGAACATAACCGATACACACAACAAGGATTGCAAAGATTATTGTAATGGAAATAAGAAAGCAAGAATATACAACCTTAAGAATTATTGAATTTCCCATTGGTTTAAAGCTTTATTGCATTCTCCATCAATTTTTTACTATCTTAATGCATACGATTTATAGACAATGCACAAAACAAATTCATTGAAAAGGATTTAGAAAATTCTAATAGGGGCTACAATTGTATCTTTTGTTTCATGCTTATAGCTTTACATAGGGACTATAGCTACATTGCAAGCCTTGATTAAAATCAATTCATGAGTATGTTAAAGGGATTTTTTTATTAAAAAAAAATTGTTTATGACAATGTTAAAGTTTATTTAGTTGTAGTATGTGTGGAAATATGGTTGTATGTTACTGATTATTAGAAGAGTAATTTTAAGTTAACATTCATGTTGAATTTATTTTTGTTAATACGTATTTGGTTTATTGGTGAATTTGAGTGGTTTTGAATGATCCCACCAATGACCATGTCTTTTCGAATGCAAGGCCCCAACACCGTAAGAGATGAGGCTAGGGTTGTGCTCAAAATTACTTTGGTGGAATAGATACCTCTCAATCCTTGGCTCTTAGTCAAAGAGATTTCAACCTAAGACTTGTGCTTTAATTTCTAGTAGCTAAATGATTATGTGGGTTTGATATAAAACCCTCCAACAACCAAAAAAATGTTGGGTCATTTTCTTATATGTTTGGGTTTTTGAATCATATTGTTGTTTTGAAAAATGTTGTTGTAGGCTAGATTTTTACTTGTAAATTTGAGAAACAAAAGACCAAAAATATATTTTCTTCCAAAATGTAGCGATAAGGTTATGATTTGTAGGCACTATTATGGATAAAAAATTTAAATAAGTGACAATTTCAATAATATATTTTTCAATCTATCCATGAATAATTGTAAATTAAGGTGGATATTTTACATGTGTAGTCATCAATATACAAATTCATTTTAGTTTTTGAGAGGATACATGACTTAAATTGTTTTTGATAAGATAAGAAACATTTACAGGATGTTGTACCTTTTACACAGAGAGCCCAGAGGGCCAAAGGAAGCATAGTTCAAACCAACTGAGCTAGAGGAGAAATAAACAAAGACAACTAACTAATAGTTGTAGAACAAAAAAAAATATTAGACAACTCTAGAACCAAAGGGGATCAATATGACTCCTAGAACCCGTGGTCATGAAGAGGCAACAGATTTGGGAAGACCCTTATTCCTCAGCACAATAGACCAAGAAGGCTTAGAATTAAAACCCATCGAGTGAGGTGAGTGGAGCAGATCCACAACAACCACCCTAGGTGAGGAGACATCATGCAACAAGGGAACCGACAAAAAAGAAGAGGAGTTAGGAGCTATCAAAGGACTAGAAAAATCAAGCAACAAGTGATGGGAAAGAACTGATGGCACAATGACAACAAAAAGGTTTCGTAGAAGAGCATGCTAGAAGAGGAACCTAGAAAGGCTCCAACTCTAAGGGAGCAGTAAGGGGAGGGTTTCCCTCCTCAAAGGAATCATCCGAAGAGGGAGAATCAACTGTGAGATGGTTTGGGAGAGTATTCTTCCACCAAGTAGCAACACCCTTGTGGTGAGCAAGAGGGCAGTCAGAGGCTAGGTGACCAACAGATAAACAACTCTTGCATCGAAAAGGGAGGCCCTCATAGTCCATAAGCTACTTCCAAGGTTTTTCCACCACCATCAAAACCACATCACCATAGAGAGGTTTGGAGATGTCCAAATTGATTAAAATACAAGCTACCGTAGTATTCCCAAGATCTTGAGACATAGAATCCACCTTCAAAAATCTACCAACAGTGTTGCCAATAGCTTCAAAGCAAGAATGCTCCCAAAAATGGTGTGAGAGATTCATCAGTCGAACCCAAATAGGTCTAATATTCAGAGGCTTCATAAGAGGATTGAAAGAGCGAGACCAAGGTTGAATGAACAATGAATGAACACCCCACATCCACACCTTTTCCAACACTTTGTCATGATCCTTCAGGGAAGAAAAATTTGCAAAGAAAAACCCTCTAGCACTGGGATAGAGCTCAATCTATTATGAAACAATAGGCTTCTAGGAAATAGAAACCCATCCATGGAGATCAGGAAGGGAGGGCCATAGGTCGTACCTATAGACCACACCTTGGTGCACATACTATTCTTCATTCTCAACAACCTCAGGCCCACATACCACAATAGGGGAGGCCTGAGCACAAGGCAAAGGACGAACCCTAGCTAGGACCTGGGCATGAGCAACATCAGAGAATGATTTACAAAATCCATCAGAGGCAACAGGAGGGGGGGCCCAACCACACCTTGCACAACACCTGCAAAGGAGGTAACAGGCAGAGAGGGAGGACACAACTCCTCACAAGCCACAAAAATTCCACCCAAAGGAGCCACACAACCACTATTCATGTGCACACCCTAGCCCAAAACCTACAAAATGTCTAGAGGAATAGGGGGCCCTGCACCCAAAGAAGAACCCACACCTTGCAATTTTGACAAAAAGTTGTTCGACAAACTCCCGCCTAGCGCACCCAAAGCCACAACATCCAAATATGTTGAGTAGCTCACAACAGGAGTAGGGGAAGGGCACCCGATCACCTGTCCACCTGATTACCCAATCACATGACTTAAATTGTTAAGCATTTAATGTGTAAGAAAATGAAACATAGAGAGAACACATATATCTTGAAGAGACCAGCTACATATTATTTTTTAACTAAAAGGTGAGCAAATACTCAGATACTGAAAACAACTTTTACAACGGGTCTTAGTCTTGTAGGAATATAAATAGATCTTCTACACAACTAAATTCAGCTCATTTACCCTCTCATGCACATTCCTAAACCACTCCCCCTACTTTTCTAATGTAACAATCACAAACTCCAACAAATAATAATAATCTCTAACTAGTGCACCTAAAAATGCATATAAGAAACTAATAACGATTCATACACATTCCATAGAGACTATAAATAGATTCATGACACATTTGAGACTCTAAGAGATTGATAAAAAAATGCCAATAAGAGGAAACCTTAGAACTAGAACATAACTGGATGTACACAAATAAACTGATGAATTCATCACTTTTATTAGGAAAAGGGTGTTGTATAACTTGCACAAGAAAGAATTATTTTAAGTATGTAAAATAAATGTTTATTCATGGTGCATCTTTAGGAGATGTTTTTTGCCACATTAAATATTTATTTGGGTCCGCTTGTAAAGTTGATTATGATGCATTGGTTAGATATTTTATGTGTGGGTTACACATGGGAAAGGTATTTAATATTGGAAAAAACTAGTACCAAAAAGTAAATGTTAGGGTTAATGGTTTTGTGCAGTCATATTTTTGAGGAAAATGGTTTTACCTTAGCATTTGGTTGTTTTGTGTGATCTTGAATCTATAAAAGCAAGCACATGGTTAGTGATTGGGGTTGGATAGTTGTCTAGTTGGTTGTTTAGCTTGGTTGTATTTGTTATTGAGCTCTCTTGTAGATTGCATATTTGAAACATGGCATGAGATGTGTGATTACATGCTTAGATACATAGAGGATAAATTAGAGGAGCCCTGTGTTTCATAAGTATTCATGGAGACTCTTCAAGCGTATTGTATTGTTTTATTGTTGAATAATATATTGAATACAAATGCTTTTAGAGGCTAGGTTTTTTCCTCTTGAGGGTTTTCTCATGGAATATCTTGTGTAATATTGTGTAATGTATTTTATCTTTCCATTATGTTTATTTTGTAAGCTTGTATGTATAGTTTTCCCTCTAGGGGTTATATAGGAAATAGTTTGATCAACTTGGTAATTTTCCAACAACTTTGTGCATACTTGTGATTGTGTTTTTTCTCTAATGATTTTACTATCATTATTATATTTTTATTATTACTTATTTTAATTTTATCTTCCACTTCTCATTTTACACCACCTTCATAGGAAACACACTAATTTTATTAGATTTTTTAAATAACACTTTTACCATTATTCTTCATCTTAATAAGGAAACACGGAATGCGATTTGAAACATTGATATAAAACACATAGTAATATTGAGAAGCTTAATAAATGGATAAATACTGATTGCTAATAGAAGCTTGATATTTATAAAAGTTATCTAAATGTAGAGTCAAAAAATACATAATTTAAATTTTTACTCTACATGTTCATTCATTTTAGTGACCATTTCCCCTAGGTGTGTTTAAGTATCAATTATCTTGACTCTAACCCAAAAAAATTCAAGAAAATGTGTTAAGTATTGCTACCAAGACTTGATCTATTGTAAACTAACCATTTTTCTTTGTTTCTATTACTTTGTCTTCATGGAAACTAGCATGCCTACATTGGTGTCCCTTGGCTTAAATCAAAATTTGAACCTCCAAAAACCATACTTCATTTTTAGAATTGTCATTTCATTAATTGGCCTTATAAAAATACACATTTGATCTCATTTCAAAATAATAGGTTCTCTCCCACTCACTCACTCATTGAATGCTTTTTTTTTCTCACTCTCTTCAAATTTTTATTCTCCATGTTCTCATCATTGACTTTTTGCTCCAAAACCATACAAAAATCCTCCATTTTTACAACTCTTTAAAGATTTTCCTCCATTTACAAATCTTAGGTATGCTCATCACATTCAATCCTCCTCCATTACACCAAGTACACACCATCATCTCCTTTGACAAGCCCCTAGGGTTTCCCTCCTTAATATTGTACACACACCATTACAATTTCCATGATCATGATGAGCTTGATTTAAGAAAGCTCCAAAATACATTAACCATTATTTCTTTTCCCTTTGTAGGTTTGAAGTGTTATAATTCAATATTGGAGTATCACCTCCAAATTATATAAACACTAGAGTAGAGGAGATTTTTTGGAAAAATGTTTGAGTAATTTCCAAAAGCACAAAAATCTTAGACATGAATATTTTCAATAGATTAGGTGCATTTATGCTCAAACATGAGTGCCTAGTAAAGGTCAAGAGATCCTTATTAGATGCTAGTTCTTAATGAAGGTCACGAGTGTTCTTGCTAGTGTTGGAAAGATGCCTAAAAGATGTGGTTGGGAATTGGGTCAAAAATGGGAAGTGGGTCATACTCCACCAAAAATAACTTTATAAAAATTACCTTTGTAAAGCCTTAAAAATTTAAAGAAGTCTCCCCAAAAAGGGGAAATTTTTGAAAAGGATAAGGTTTAAGTCTATTGTACAAGTATGTACCATTAAAAAATACATTTTTTAATTGAAAACTTTTTAAATTCTAATTGGAAACAAAATTTTACAACAAAATGTGCCCTTTGGGGGTTTGGACATAATGGACATTATGGAAGCATCAAACAAATGCTAGGATACTTGCAAGGTGCTCAACAGAGGCAAGCTCAATATATTACTTGTAGAGAGAAGCCTTTGATATGATGCTAGAAAGAGGTTTGTAACCATATGAAGGTGCAATAATTGTGCATTGATAGGAACAAGCTTACAAAACCTTAAACCCAAAAATGATCCACAAGAAATACTCAAAATCAGAGATTCATTGATAAACAATGTATTGAAACATATACAAATGTACAAATGGAGGAATGTGCAGACATACACAATAAAACCAAAGATCAAGGAGTGATCTTTGGTTCTCTTGAATACTATAGATCCAACAACCTATGATACACGATTATGGAGTAGAAGTGAGTATATAGAATGTATTCAAGAAGAATCCTACCATATTATTACTATAGAGTAACCAAGTGATTCACTATGTAATGAGACTAGGTAAATTGTAGTTTTCTAAATATTAAATATTCTCTCAACAATATGACACCTATGTATGAGAGTACACAAAAGAAAACTTATCATATGTGTAAGATAAGCCTATGATAATCAACTAAATATACATAAATATAATGCAATCTAATAGTTGGGTCAAGAGAGTGTTTGTCAAGTCTCAAGAATAATTGTTAATTCCCTAACATATGTAAATTTTATATATTATTGTTCACATTGTGAGAGAATCATCTGATCCTTCCTTTGATCTTATATAACATTTAAACCACCTTCAACCAATGAAACAAGAATAATTTCAAATATTTTCTCTATTTCCTTTTAGCATTTCAATTCCTAGCTATAAATGTTTAGTTTATTAATTCATATAGATAAAAGTTCTTTATCATTACTTTCCTTAGCTTAATTCCAAATTTACATAGTAATATAACATTAAAATTTAAAGAAAATATACATCTTATCTTAAGATAGGATAGGAGGCATCTTTCATTTTTATTTCATTTCCATAATTTGAAATCATTCCACTTCAAAACTTGTTGAAAAGTATAAATATAAAACACAAAAATATTTTACAACAATTTTTTTTATGAATTAAATACTACACTTTTCATGTATTCTCCTACACATGCTCTTTTTCTACTTACACTCTCTCCTTAGTCAATTTTTTTACACTTCCTATCGTATCCTTCCACACCTTCCTTCTCTTATTTATTCTATTTTCCTATCTCACCACCCCTCTTTTCTTCATAATCCACTCTCCATGCCAATTTCATATCTTCTTCCTACTATCTCTCACATATTCCCTTCTTAGTTATTCTTGCTAATATTGTTCCTTCTTTATAATTCTTCTTTCTCTCCACCTTTTGTTCTTTTGGTTTACTTTCTATGTCCACTTTCTCCTTTCACACACACATTTGGAACCATAAAATTGTCTCACTTTTGGGTCAATTATTGATTTAACAAACTATGCAAAATAATATGCATCAATCTTGGTACACAAGGAAAAAATGTTAGTGTAAAAAGAGATATTTACTAATTAGTTATCATCTTGGGTAAAATTCACACTAAATTAGCTATGTTTACTTAGGGAATTGACCTTTGGAATCCCAAGTTATAATATTAAGACACTTGTCATAATCTTATAGTGTTCTAACATTTTGTGTAATCTATTTAATATTAATAGTACACTTCTATATTAAGTGGATATGCTCTATTAGTTCACTGCTCTCTTGGAAGCTAATTAAATATCTCTTAAATAGACTTTATTTTTACATAATTACTCTCCAAATCTTATCCTTATCCTCTACCTTATCTATATAAGAGAATATAGCTAATGTTTGAGAGATTCATTGTGGATGAGAGTTATTGAATCATTAATGGAAATTCAGATTTTCTATGCAAATTGCCTTGAAAAGGTTTCTTTGGATTTTTAATATTCTTGTATCTTTCCAAGTGCTTTCATACAATACATTCTAAAGTGAATTGAACCTCACCATTAAATAAAAAAGGCCCATAAACTTGTGGATTGATCATAAACTCAATATAGTTTGCTCACAATGAAAGCGAAATACTTTTAGGCTATAAAATGTATTTGTACAAAAAATTGTACAATCTATATGGATCCATATAGTTGTATAATGATTGTGTTGTTTTGTACCATTTTACAATACCACCTCCATGTTGTGTCTAGTTCACTCTAACAAATCCTATGATAGACGTATATTGTGGTTGTGCAAGCTTAGGCTTCACACCTGTATGATTTAAAAAAAATCCTTAAAAAGTCTAGACCTACCACAAAAAAGTTGAGGTCATATGGGAGGTTGACTCTTAGTCTCAACTAGGACCAAGGAGGCTAAACCTCTATGGGCCACCATTTACCCAACCATTGCTTTAATCCAACCTAGAAAACCACTCTTGGTGGTGCTACCTCTAGGTTGGCCCTTATGGTCTAGAATAACTCTTTATTTTGAAAGGTGATTTGGTGAAAAAAACAATGGTTTTTTAGTCACAAGGAAATTTTATGCGATACGAATAAGTAACTTTAGCATATTAGCAATGACATGTAATATTCTAGACAATTTATATTTCTATCAACTTGTGCTATGGTGAGCTCAACTTTATGATGGATGACATCACCTTTTTGGAAATCAACATCATTTTTTTGGGAGATGATGTCATCCCATGGCTAATTGGTACTAACATCAAGTTTCCATTAGATGATGTTAGCAAATGACAATGAACAACATTTACCATCAACTAATATTAACTCACTTCCTTTTTAAAATCCCCCTCTCAAGTAACAACTTTTACTTTGTAGTTCAAGATTGGAGGCCTTTTTCTTCCTCATACAATGTTTATTTCTAGTAATTTTTTTAAAATGGGGTAGAATTATCACTCTCTACTATGTTGCAAATTATTTTTAGTAAATGACTTCTATTTTTTTTTCTAGAAATCAATTTTCTCAATGCTTTTGTTGCATAGTTCTCATTTTGGAAACTTTAAAGTGGCATAAATTTTACCCATAGAGTTATATTTTTTAATTCTTATAAGCAACCAAAACTCATTCCAAGCACTATGCAATCATGTTGGTAATTTTTTATAGATTTTGTTGTAAGTCCCTATTATTTCTATTTGAAGCCTCTCCTTACATATTACTTTGCAAGGCCTAACTTTTTCTCATGATGTTCAATTTCGAATTATCTTTAGGTATTGAAAATCTATTTTCACATAATTCATAATGGTGCAAGTATTTTTTTGTTTGGATGTCAATTTTTTTAGAAATTGTAGTTATCTTTTCAATATGCGACCCTTGTTAGACATGAAAACAATTCATTGTGTACTTTTAAACTTGTAAACACATCAAAATAAAGTTTCACATACTGCATTTTCTTTCTTAGGATTTTACATATCATGTTGTCATTCTTGTACTCATACTACTTTTAAAGTTTCATGGGGAGTCTAGTGTGAACACTTTGAAATATCCCTTACAACCTCATCTACCCTCATGTCAGTAGTGTCATAAGAAGTTGTTGGGAATATGATGCCATTTAATTGTATTCCTAAATATTATTTCATGTATCTCCTAAGTCCTTAGAAAATGTTCCCCAACACTAGGATTAGAAAGAGATTAAATTTGAATGAAATAAATATGTTAATTGACATTTTTAATTAATTTTAAATGATAGGAACATGTGGGGATGCCCATGAAGAGCTCCTACAAGATAGGATCACATGGGGCACCCACATGGAAGGTGGAACTCACCTTGAGTTAACTGTTTGGAGTAAAAGATAACACTTCAATAATGCATGCAAAGATCCTAGAAGTTATGGATTGATGTTTACATGCATGGAGTTTAGTTTAGTTCAATTCAGTTTAGTTTAGTTCAGTTATAGTTTAGTTATCTTCAGTTGCATGTAGTTAGTTTCAGTTGAATGCTAGTTGACTTGAAATGCATGACTAATGATTTTAGTTGCATAACAGATAACATGTGACACATTCAGTTAAGTGGGGATGATCAATCATGCATGGTATTTGCATGAATGGTGGAGAGATATGTTTCAGTTAACAAAGATTGACTTGGACCCACCTTGGGCACCCAAGTTGGCATCTTGGAGTTACCACTTTTTCATGATAAAATATTTTATAAGGATGAGTTAAGTGGGCCCATTCTTGGGTGCCAACTTTGAGGATAAGCTTAGAAGATATCTCTGGAATCAACGTTGAGTTATGACTTCAATTTGGGACGCCCAAATGGATGAAGGACTTGGTTTGACATTGTTCTTCACAGTAGAACTCTACTAGAAAGGAATAGGCATGGATTTTGTGAGATAAGCATTGTGCTTTGTAATTGTAAACTCTTTGGAGTTTACAAGGCTCATTTTGTCTATATATTGCAGCAACTTGAAGAAAGTACTTTTGTGAAGCATGGCATAGGATATGTGGATTCATGCTTGGACATATGAGAGTTTATTGCAGGTTGTGAAGAATTGTTGAAGGAAAAAGAAGCATCTCAAGCAAGGATTGATAAAGAATTATTCTAATCATGTTCTAAGGTTAAATAATACAAGTACTATTGATTCTAGTGGTGGAGTTTTTTCCTGAAAGGGTTTCTCCACGGTATATGCTGTGTCACTTCTATCTTTTGGTCTTATTCTTCTACAATATTTTATCTACTTCTACAATTGGTAAAATGAATCTAAACAGATAATCATAGACAAATAAATTGTAACAAAGAACACTTAATTAGATCTACAATCTCATAGTTTTACAAAGTATTAAGCTACATTATTACCTCCATTGTCAATAGAAGTTAGTTGGGAATGCCTTGCATTCACAAACTCAAACACCTTCATGCAAATGTGACTTGTATGAATGAGAACATCTTATTTCAGTTGCAAGTATGTTTATCATTTTGATGTTGCCACTTTACCTTCTTACACTACATGTGAACAAATTTCAATGAATCTATCATACCTCTCCCTTTTCAACATTAAGAGGTGCATCATATTGCTTATGGTAATACTTCCTTGGTTTCATTTTGGAGTAAGCTATGTATCTATTTTTAATTTCTATGTACTAAGTGGATGTAGAGGCTAGTTACCCTTGTAATTTGATGTGATGAAACTCATACCATATAAACACTTCTACATACCTATTTATGGATTCTACCTTCTACCTTTTTTAGTTGATCTATATTCTTGAATCTATTGGTTTTAGTATTTTTTACTACCATATTTAAGCATAGATTGTCATCTATGATTTTCCCAAGTAGTGTCCTTATGGTCACTCATACACTGTATGTGTCATTTGAAATTTTTACTACCAAATTGTTACCTAGTAGCCATATGAGTATTTTTCAAGTAGGGTCGTTTATATCACTTGTGTACATTTAGTCGTCTTTGATTGTAATCCTCATCCTAATATCAATGGAGGTTCTACGATTCTAGCAATTTTACTTTGGTAGTTTTTTGCAACTTCTTTGTGTTTCATGGAGTTTTTCATGTTCATTTTCTTGTTCCTAGTATTTAACGACATCTTTAGAGAAGGATTTTAAGTCTTTCCCATGTTCTCTTTGGGGAATGAGTCTTTTTTCTACAAGGTTTGCTCATTTTCTCCATCTTTTAAGAAATATTTTGTGCATGGCTACCTAATCAAGCCTAGTTTTTGAGACCCATATTTGCATCTTTGTATTTATTGGATTATCCCTAAACTACACTTAAGGGGGGTGTTAGTGTGAAAAGGTTTATTTACTAACCAACTATCCTCTTGATCACATTGAAACTTTTTTATCTAAGTTTACTTAGGACATTGACCTTTTGTATCTCAAATCATAAGATTAAGACACTTTTCATAATCTTATGGTGTCCTAAAGTTTCATGCATGATGTTTAGTATTGGTAGTACAATTATATATTAAATAGATATGCTTTATTAGTTGACTACTATTTTGGAGTTGAGTTTAGATAATTTTTGGATAATTACTCTCCAAATTTTATACATATCCTTTCCTTATCTATATAAGAACATAAAGCTAGTGTTTAAGGAATTCATTGTGGATGAGATTTATTCAATTATTAGTAACAATTTAGTATTTTTATGCAAATATCTTTGTAGAAGGTTTATTTGGCTTTGTAGGATCCTTGGCTCTTATGAATTCTTCCTAGTCTTTTACAAAAATAGATAAAGGTCATTGTAGACAACATTCTTGATATGTATATGTGTGTGAAAATTATATGTGGTATGTTCCCCCAAACCACATGCAAGGATATTATTGGACAAAAAATTTCAATTTAGATCATACTTTTCATGATTAAATAATGTGATCATAACAATCACATCATATTTGCTCATAACTTAAGCAAGGACCCATTAAAGGGGTCAATGATTTTTTTATACATGTCCAATCTTTGCCTAATTATGAGATACACATCTCTTTGTAAAATAATTGAGTAGTGACTAATCCTTGCAAAATTATCAAATTTTAATGCTACAATATTTAGAAATGATATAAAAATGATTCCCAATATTACTAGGCCACAAAAGTGTGCATCGATAAACCAAAAAGTTTGTTAAAGACCAAATTAATAGGGGTAAAAGAACATTACATTTTAGAAAGAAACACCCAAGAGATTTACATCTAGGAACTCATATTGATTGGTATTAGTAGGGTGCATGATAACTTGATACAAACTCTAAGAAGAGATTTCCATTAGAAAATGTATTTTTCAAATAATTAATTTTCCTCCCCCCTAGACTCTATTACAATTTCAATCCTCTATTCAATCAAGTTATAATCAAGTATATATAGTTTATTGGGAGATATTCAATTGCCACTTATCACATTTTAGCCACTCCTAGATAGTCTTGAGCCTTCTTTCTAATTTTGTGTCCTCAAGTCTGTTCATTTCAACTTTCTTGGTCTAGTGAGTTTTACATCTAAAAGTCAAAAGGGTCAAGACACCTTTCCACACTAATTTCTTTTTGTTCATCCAAATATCTAGAAAATTAATCATTGATACTTTCTTCATTCCACTCCATAAAAATGTACATTGCAGATCCATAATAGTCTTGGAAACCTTCCCAAGGATGTTGAAGATAGACACAATGTAAAGTGTAATTGCAAAAGTGCAACTTTAATTATAGTTATCTTACTAAAAAGATGGTCATCACCCCTTCCAAGAAGATAAATTATTTTGCATCCCGTCCTCAACTGCCTTCCAACCCTCGAAGTAGACCTTATTTTCCAAAGGTATACGAACATATGAATTTTATAGACATCCTTCATCAAACCCAAGAATATCTTGAAAATCAAGAAATTACTCATAGATTTCATTAAGATTTTTTATTGTATTACTAGTATTGATCTTTTTCCCTACAACCTCTTCATATATATTGAGGACTTTATTAAAGCTCCTAGCTTTCATAGTAGCTATCTCACTAAACAATAGGGTGACATCAACAAATTGTAAATGAGTAATGTTATTTGATCTGGAAGAGATTTGCAATCCAAAAAGAATCCTACACCTTGCTTCCCCTTTCAATTTTTATTTTCAAAATTTAAGTATTTATTTAGGAACAAGAAGTCGGAAAGAGGATACCCCTACCTAATTCCTCTATTCATAGGGAAAAAATATGTCGACACCCTATTAATCAAAATTGAAAAGGATGCTATTGAAATACAACTATTAGTCCATTTGCACCAATCCTCACAAAAACTAAATTTCCTTAAAATCTTAATCAGAAAGCTCTAAGATACTTTGTCACTGGTATATACCAATTTCATGAACATAACCGATACACACAAGGATTGCAAAGCCTATTGTAATGAAAATAAGAAAGCAATAATATACAACCTTAAGAATTATTGAATTTCCCATTGTTTTAAAGCTTTATTGCATTCTCCATCAATTTTTGACTGGACCTCAATGCATGTGATTTATAGACAATGCACAAAACAAATTCATTGAAAAGGATTTAGAAAATTCTAATAGGGTCAACAATTGTATCTTTTGTTTCACGCTTATAGCTTTATGTAGGGACTATAGCTACATTGCAAGCCTTGCTTAAAATCAATTCATGAGTATGTTAAAGGGATTTTATTTTGTTTGAAAACTTATTTATGATAGTGTTAAAGTTTTTTTAGTTGTAGTATGTGTGGAAATATGGTTGTATGTTAATGATTATTGGAAGAGTGATTTTAAGTTAATATTTATGTTGAATTTATTTTTGTTAATAGGTCTTTGGTTTGTTGGTGAATTTGAGTGGTTTTGAAACTTAGGGATTTGGGGTCTAAAACTTAAATCACCAACAAAAACTTGGGACCTAGTTTATATGTCTTGATTCTACATGAAAGCTTACAAATTTGGAAAAAAGAATAGAATTTCCACTAACACAAATAATTTTTTTAAAGCTAGACTTCACCAGAAAAGGACTCACTTGAGATTCTTTAGATCAATTAGCAATTATGGGTTAAAAGAGGGTCAAGATACACATAAATAAGGTAGGACTTAGGGGAAACTTGGAAATTTTAAATTGACTCCTAACACTATCTTTGGTTGGGGATGTGTATCTCTTGAAGGCACAATGAGGATCCAACTATCTTTGGGAGCATACCAAAATTGGGACTCGATTGAGATAAAAATAATTCATGAAAAATAAGGGCCATGACTACACAAACATGATGATATTTACAAGATAAGAAAAAATGAATGTAGACACATGCTATGTACATGGAAAAATAATAAGTTGTAGCCAGTGACCTAAAATCATAAGGAATTGGAGGATATGGATATAAGGAAAACTTATTGATCATGTGTATGTCATGACCTACATGAAGATTCATAGCACAAGACCGTGGAAAAATGGCTACAACTATTTGTCTCTATTTTAAAAATCTTGTTGAAAGAGTTGATCTCTCTTAAAAAAATATTTCATTCATCTCCTAGTTGTATTGAATATTTTTCTTTCATGCATGCACACGTATATTTCCAATGTTAAATGGACATCATGTTGTATGTGGAAATAAAATTCATCTAAACCTATAATCCACATAAAGTAGGATCTAGCCGCATGCTCAATGTGATAACATGCATCCTCAAGCTCACTAGTAGCATGATGCACATCCAAACCTACACATATTTCAACATGGTGAAGAATATCCTCTTGATCCCAAAGCTAAAATATGTCAAGTTCAAGTGCAACCTAGGGCTAGGTTGAGTTATGTAAATGTTTTGGTTAATCCAAAGCCTACAATTTAGTTGGACAAAAAATGCTAATATATTCTTCCATAATTGAATCATAAACCTAATTCAAATATAATTATGTACCTTCAACAAATAATTATAAAATTTGAGGCACTTCAAGACAAGACTCATAGCCTTCAAATTGCCTCATTATTTCTCTTTATTCACCACAACCTACTATATAAAATTTTCTTTTAAGAAAATAATAAATAATTTATTGTTCTTCTTCACCCTATAGAATGAAAACTCACTCTACTTGAGGACAAACAAAATCAATATCAATAGGTTGAATCAATGATCTCAAAAATGTGTACTCAACACAATCCATTAGAAAAATACATCTACTCCAAACCAATTTCAAAAAAAATTCCATGTCAACAACTTCATGGATGGAATCAATCAAATCATGTGCACTATCACACTCATATTTTTCACTTTCCACAAGTTGCAAGCTTCATTAGGATCTTAGACAAAAAGTTTCCAAAATACACCACTTCACATGTGCTAAAGAAAATTATTTATCAACACAAGAATTGATACAATTAGAAATTTCATGTGAAGAATCATGTTCTTCAGATTGTCTCTTTCTTTCAAGTCTATTTTACCAATCTATTATGTCATATGCACTACTTAAATAAAAATTATAAGACATTTATTCTTCAATCATTGTAAAAATATTTTCTTGTGACTCAATTGAAGGACATTGTGCATGAGGAAGACAACATTTTTTGCACCAAAGAAATAGGTTCTTATATGTATCTACACGATCATTTGTTCAATCATCAAGGAAAATGTCTTCAAGCTGAAAATTATTGGCTGTACTAACACTTATTTTACTAGTACTAACACCAAGTGGAGTCATGTATAATTCATCATCATGCAAACAAAGATTAGTATCTTCTGCATCAATAACAGGAACAAACAAGGGTAATACATGAAATGAGAAACTAATTAATTGTGAACATTCTTTAGATCAACAACATGTGTACACTCCATGCAATCAATTTCAAGAGTTTATCCAATTGAATTCTATCCTATACACAAATCTTCCTATTTTCCCATTTTCCCACAAAAAACAAGGTCATTTTCCTCACTATCAAATTGAATTCCATCAAATACTTCATCATTATAGTCACCCAAGATGACCTATCTAGTTAAATGTAGGTGCAAATATTATCTTCACTATCTATAATACTAACATATGATGCACATAAACTATTTTTCTACCCATGTGCATACATAATAATAATATAAAATTTAACTTTCCTTGTATTTCACATCTATTTTTTGTTGCTTATAATAACCTTTTCATTTCTAGCAATAAAATAATTTGAGGACAATGATTGAGCAGTGTAATACTTCCTCGTATTTTTAATGAATTCAAGGTATGTATAAGCATGTTACATATTTACCAATTTTAGATATTTCGACATTGAAATCAAACTAATATCATAAGTTGCAAAAAGCAGTCAATTTAGGTAAGTATGTTTTTGATAAAGTAAGCAGCATTTTCAGGGTGTTGTACCCTTCACAATGAGCCACAAGGACCAAGAGTCTAAGATAAAAAAGCATCAAAAAAAATACCAAACCAAAAAATAGACACGGACACACAACACATAGACCAACAACAGACGAACAATAGACTAGCTGACATTCTCCTAGTTCTTAGATAGAAGTTGAACCATATAATCACCGATCCACTCCTGGCGGTCTTCAGTCTTCATCTCCATCTCATGCTTTATGGCTGCCGATAGGGTACTAGTGACACAGTGAACCAACTTGACCATGAAGCAGGTCAAACCATAGAATTTTTTGTCTAGTTTGTCCATTCTTTCTTTTAGCGCACAGAGCTCCTCCTTGCTGCCCGTTATGTAGTCGAGATCATTCTACTCAATATCCAGTGGTTCTGACGAGTGAGAGGCTGAAACCTCCTTCTGAGCTTTACCCTTATCAAGAATGGAGGAGGGACCTCTGGCTTTCTCACCTTCCTCACCCTCTGACACCTCTTCAACTCTGCTATCTTTGTTGTCCGACAGCTCCTCTTCAGTGTCCAAATCTCTAACCTGCACTTTTTTCCTGTTCTTTGCCAACCTGCTAGAGCATTGAATCATAGCATCACAACCAATAACCATAGTCTCTACAACCACTGTATCACCCAACAAGTCCTTGCTCACAACATTTTTCCCTTTATTCGAAGGCTCCTTCTCCTCCTTACCTTTCTTTTTTGGGGCACGCTTACTAGAATTCTTAACAGGGGTAGACTTGAGGTCACACAAGCTACCCGCCACACTAGTTTGGGTAGCTCTCTCGATACCCTTAAGTTTTTTAGAAGCGGGTTTGGGTTTCTGAGAATTAGTAGGGACTGGGTGACTCTTCTTGATAGGGCCTTTAGATTCGGCTAGAGATAAGTTGGTCGCAAAGGGGGGCTCAATTTCTTCAATTCAGACGACTGAAATGGGTTTCAGAGGGTATAAAGCTAGATGAAAGTGGTAGAGTCTTAGAATAAGACCCTGGTGGAGTGGCAGGGGAGTAGGTTCATTGGGATTTAAAGCAGCTAACTCAACACATTTTTTCGACTGAGTTTTCAAGGTCCATAAGTAGGAAAAAGGGAAAGCTTAGTAAAAATTTATGCCTAAGGTGATTCAACAAAGGGAAATGGTAGAAGTAATAGGTCTTGTACCTACCTTCCAATGTGACATATTTCATCAAGGAAAGACACACTTGGTTCCACAACTAAGGAAGAGCTCCCGTTCAAACCTAGACTGATTGTGCACCGACATCTCATCCCCCACAAAAAATGTGTTCATACTTTCATTATCTTGGGTCTTTGAATGTTTTGGATGCTTTAGGCCAGTGCACTGGAGACCTGTTGCCTACGCTATCACTTCTTCATCCACCGTAAAGGAGATGCCACCCAAAGACACATGACAAATTTTCCAAGAGTTGACGAACTGGGCTAACAAATTAGGGTCATGGCCCACAAGTCTCTCCATTAGATGAGGAATGCCACCTTCGGCATAAATGTGCCAGACTAGCGGATCCTTGTGAAATTCGTTGCAATTATTTGGCTCCGTCCGCATCCTATCACTTCCCATGATTCCACATTGCACACAATATAACTAGGAACCTTGAAAAAATAGAAGGTTAGAGAAAATAGCAAGGTGAAAAATCACCCACACATCAAGGAATTTAAGCCATAAATAGTAGTCTTTGGAAATCAAGCCTAAGGACAGGTCACACACATGAGTAAATAATTTCCCTAAAACAATCTTAGCGGAGGCATTAATTAGGATCTCCTTGCACAAACGACTAAGCAAATAGGACATGATAAGAAGGGAAGGATTTCCTTCCACATTGCAAATAAGTATGTTAGGTTTGAAATAATTTGTAATTTAAAAAAGAGCAACTGTAAACCTAAGGCTTGATTTTGTACTAGACTATTTTTCTTACCATTTGATATTTTCCAATTTATCTTAGAGTTTTCTTATTAAGATTTTGAGGAAATTTAGTTTTTGTGAGGATTGGTACAAATGGACTAATAATTGTATTTCAATAGCATCCTTTTAAGTTTTGATTAATAGGGTGTCGACATATTTTTCCCCTATGAATAAAGGAATTAGGTAGGGGTATCCTCTTTCCAACCTCTTGTTCCTTAACAAATACTTAAATTTTGAAAATAAAAATTGAAAGGGGAGGCAAGGTGTAGGATTCTTTTTGGATTGCGAATGTCTTCCAGATCAGATAAAATTACTCATTTACAATTTGTTGATGGCACCCTATTGTTTAGTGAGATAGCTACTATGGAAGCTAGGAGCTTTAATAAAATCCTCAATAGATATGAAGAGGCTGTAGGCCAAAAGATCAATACCAGTAACACAAAAAATTATCTTAATGAAATCTATGAGGAATTTCTTGATTTTCAAGATATTCTTGGGTTTGATGAAGGATGTCTATAAAATTCATATGTTGGTATACCTTTGGAAAATAAGGTCTCCTTCGAGGATTGGAAGGCAGTTGAGGACGAGATGCAAAATAAGTTATCTTCTTGGAAGGGGTGATGACTATCTTTTCAGTAAGATAACTATAATTAAAGCTGCACTTTTGCAATTACACTTTACATTGTGTCTATCTTCAACATCCTTAGGAAGGTTGCCAAGACTATTATGGATCTGCAATATACCTTTTTATGGAGTGGAATGAAGAAAAACAAGAAATACAATTTGGTAGGATGGAAGAACGTATCTCCCAATAAAAACTATGGAGGTTTGGGTTTTCAAAATTGTATTAAATTGATGAATAGGGCTTTAGGGATGAAATTGTTACAGAGAATGTTTGAGGAAAAAGGTAGATTATGGAGCATGCTTCTACAAAGCAAATATAAGATCAATGGAAATGTAGAGGACTTATTATCTTTCCAGTTGTTTCCCACAGGATCCAGAATTTGGAAGGTTCTAAACAGTGTGCAGGAATTGGACTGTATAGGATTTGAGATGGAAAGTGAGAGAGTGGGACAAAGTGAAATTTTGGAAAGAAGCTTGTGGAGACAAGCATGCATTAGATGTGAATGAAAAATTGCAGCTATTGATCTCACATTTTGAAGAAGCAATTGGTTTTATAGTCAAAGGTTATGTGGTGGAGGATAGGGGGATCAAAATGTGGAGAAAGTTTTCTGCCTTTATCATAGAACTGGAGGAGGATTACAAAAGAGTGGAGGAGCTGATCAAGAGATGGTCAGCTCCAATGGGGCTGATAGAAGAAAAATCAATATGGGACAACAAATTGAGTGGTAAAGTGACGAATAAAGAGGCTTATTTAACTCTTGGTTGAAATTTGGTAGGAGGTAGTGAGATTACTTGTAATAAGGTTTGGTTAGATAAAAATTTGCCAAAGGCTAATCTTTTCTATGGTTAGCAGTGAAAGAGAGAGCACTCACATGGGATAGGCTGAAAAGGATGGAAGAATAGGCCACTTTATGCAAAGAAGAAGAAACCAATGGGTGTATTTTTATAAATTGTAATTTTTCTTAGAATATTTTGGAATTGGTTCCTTCAACAATGAGAATTGCTTGGACCTCCATTGGGGACTGTTAAGGATCTATTAAATATTGGTCACTTAGATTGACTTCACTGGGTTTGAGAGGTATTGGGGACGTACTCCCTACATTAGCCATTTGGAATGTATAGTTAGAAAGCAAAAGGAGAATATTTTGGATAAGGAAGCCAAGGAAGAGAAAATCCTGGATAGAAGAGTTAAGTGTCAGCAGGAGGGAGGAGGAGAAATCCTATATGGTAAATGAGTCTAATTGGGTCTAGACTTGGCCTCAAATAAATGGTTGTAGACATTATCAAATAAGGTTTCATGGTGTAGAGTAGAAAAGGTACAATGTTCCCCCCAGAAGATGAGATAAAAATGAATTTTGACAAGGTGGCTAAGGGAAATCTAATGGTTGCAAGTGGTGGGGTTGTGTTTAGAAATTGCAAAGGAAAACCTTTGCTAATTGCATCTTTTGAACTTGGCACAGACAAAACAAATATTGCAAGGCAAAGGTGCTAGTTAGAGGTTTGAAAATTACAATAGATAGGAAATGGAGTAGACTTGAGATGGACGTAGATTCCAAGATCAATATTAAATGTATGAAGAGTGGCAAATGCAAGGGATGTAAATTAGATTCAATCATATCAGAGGGACTCAATTTGATTAGATAATTTGAGAAGATCACTTATAAGCATATAAAAAGGAAATGAAATTCGGTAACTGACTGGGTGGCTATCCAAGGAGTGAATTTAGTTGATAAGTTGGGAAGGGAGGAGATGTGGTGGTAGGATGATTCCTAAAGACATTTGATTACTAACTAGCACTTGCATCAGAGGGGATGCAAGGGTTACGCCGATAGAAAAATATAGAGAAGTAAGAAGGGGAGAGACATGAAAATTAGTACTTGTATGGACATCATTAGCAAAGGAGACAATGTTAGACATTAGAAGATAGTAGTAGGTAAATATACAATGTGATTATACAATGTTTGAATCTTAGTAATAGATTGAGAACTCGAATCATTACATTTTTTTTGGAATAGATGGATATATTGCATGATGTTTGCTTCAATAGTGCTGTTGTTGTAGGAGTGTACATGGAATGCAGTGGTGGGTGCATGGAATAAATGAATTGGTCAATGGAAATGCAAGGTGTGGAAAGGATGGCAGGGGGTGTTATTTGGAGTGTGTGTGGGTATATGGAGAATACTTGTATAATGGTGGTGCAGTGAATGATTACGATCCATATCAAGAAATTTACCATAAGCAGGTGTAAGGTGTAGATCAAATGTCGATCAAGATCAGGAGGATTCAGAATGTGGGGGGTGATGGGTAAACATGGATTTTGTAGGTGGTACATGGATGAATTGAGTTAGTTTGCATAAGGTGGATGGAGTGTTGGATCTATTGTGGATGGGGTAAGATGCACGTACCTCTTTTGCCACATGTAGGTGTTGTTTTTTTTTTTTTTGGAATCTCGTTGAGATGCAGACATCTCGATTAGGGAGCCATAAGAGTCCTTATGATAAAGTGTTGTTGTCAACACATGGTTATTCTGAGATTTGGATATCATGGATGTCCCAACTTATGATGGTGTACATTAACGGTTGATGATTTGGATTTTCTTTTTCCAAACTTGGGAGGCAAGCAATGGTAGGCAGAATTGGTGATTTGTTTGGGCCAAAATGTGTGCATATGTCTTTTTTGGTTGCTATTGAAGCTTTCCTGTGCACTATTGGACTTTATTTTGATGGAAGTGCTTCCTTTCTTGATTTTTTCCCCATAGTTTCTTTTACTGATGGAGGTTGGTAGGGATGTTTTTGTGTTGTATTTTATGGTATCCATCTGCATATTATTTGTCCAATTTTTTATTTATTTGGCCCTTTATTTATTTTGGTGGATGGGATGATGTGTGAATCATGGTTGAAGGTATGAAGTGTGGTAGCATTGATAGCGGTTTTATCATGACTCTACAGTCTCCCAAATGTTGACTCTTCTTTTTTGTGGAACAGCTACATGTACATTTAGGAGTGAGTATCTCATGGGTGGATGGAAGAGTAGGTGGTATATGTATATGGTTTATTGGATGTTTGGATTCTTGATGTTGATTTTGCATGGTCTTTCCTGAAATATGCTTTGGTTCATGTTCTTGATATGGATCAATTTGGTAGGATGGATTGTATGCAAAGGGGTTTGTTGTATTTTCATGGAGGCATGGGAAGTGGCTCAATATTTTATTGAATGTGATACAATCTTTGTATGTCCTAAAAAATGACCAATACTTTGGGAGGATTCTCTAGCTTGGAGCAACCAGTTGTAGGAGTATATGAAGCTAGAACATCCACTTGCATGTGATTGCAAATGCGCTATCTTGGAGCAACCATTTGTAGGAGTATACGAAGCTGGAACATCCACCTACATGTGATTGCAAATGCGGGGTAAGTATAGAAATAATAGTTTCTATGTATATCAATATGGTAAGGTGGAGATAAAAAAAACAAATATAGCTTTCTTGAGGGAGTGGGGTGTTAATGTATGTGTACCTGTACTCATCATAAAGAGAGAAGACGTCGTCAGAGCTCTTCTTTTTTCTTGATAATTGTGAATGGATTATTCTTCATTCTTGAGTATCGATCAAAGGTAAATGGTGGGTCGATCCTAAGTCCGTGTATTGATTTAACTCTAGATATAGCTGTAAAAGTTAATCCTTGTCTTTCTTTTTTGCCTATATTGATTATTGCTCTTTCGATTGTCATTCCTTGGGATTTGTGTATTGTAATTTCCCATGCACTGCAAAGTGGTAATTGCCTCTGAACACCTAGTGATATGGGTGATATAGGAATAGTTTTTGGGGCATGGATACTCCAAGGTGGGCCATTGTAAGTATCAAATTTTACTACCACATATAATGGTAAATCTGGTGGTTTGGAGCTTTTTGTGAATACAATATCTACAACCTCTCCAAGAGAACCATTTACAAGGCCTGCTTGAGTCCATAGGTTTGTAGTTAGCATGATGCATTGGCCTTTACAGAGTAGGAGTTCATGGGGAAGCTTGTCAGCATCATTGTCATTCTTTGATGGTAGGGTTGTTTTTATTGCAATACTAGGTGCAATAGGAAGATTTAATAGTTGTATCATTTTTTTGTTGTGTGTTCCAACTAAGTCATTGGTCGAGAATAGGTGCATTGCTAGGTTGGAAGACTTATTTTCTTTGTGTGATAGCTCTTTGTTTTTGCAATGCATTAGTAGCTCCCAATCTTGTTCACTCGGTTCTACATTACAAATGTTTTGTAGAGTTCTTCGAAAGTCAATTTGAGCTTGTGTGTCCCCATGTTGTCGAAATATTTTTTCTAGTGTGACAACAATAGTGAATTGTTCCCAAAGGGCTTTTGCATCTGTGTGGGCGACATATATAGGTTTGTCCATTACAGGAGGTAGCTGTGCAAAGTCACCTACAAGAATGATAGATCTTCCACCAAAGCATAAGTGTTGTTGGTGGGGGAAAGCTTCACATAGCCTAGTATCGATTTTTAAGAGTAATTTTGGGCCTAGAAAGCTTAGCTCATCAACTAGGAGGTATTTTATGTGTCTCATGCTATGTTGGAACATTGCAAGTGACTGACCCTTCAATGGATGCATTTTTTGATTGGAATCTTCAAGGCATAATGTATAGTTGAGGCATGTATGTTGAATGCTGTGATTCCTATAGGAGCAACAACAAGGAGAGGGCTATGTTCTTGTGGCACTAAATTGGAAAGGGATTGTTTAATGCAATGAATAATATAGGATTTCCCTATTCTTTTCGTGCCTTATATGATCATGTACAATGGTTTTTCTATTTCATAACTGTAGTAGTCCAAAACAAGTGTCAAAGCAAGTTGTTGTTTGGGAGAGAGTGGATATGGGAGGTTGCTAAACTAAAAGGGTGTTGGACTGTGACGTTGGTCCACCTTGTTTGTGCATATGAAATGCTCTGCAATTTCATGTAATGGTTGAGGTATTGTACAGGCATTCCAATTGTGGCAAGTGTCAAAGTCACGTCTTCCAAGCATATCTAGGGAATTAAAATTCCCACTAGTACTAAGACTCGATTGTGATAAGAACTCCCATTCATTCAATTGAATTGTATTGCCTATATTGTTTTGATCTTCTAGCTCCTCTTCCTCTTCTTGACTTACTTCTTCATCAACTATACGGTCAACATGCCAAGGTTTAATGTTATAGAGTGAAAACTAAGATAAATGAAAATGTCAAAACAATCTAAATCAGATCTTAAAACAATATACTTAACATATTCAAGTACAATAAAATAAAACAAAAGATAAAAATAAATAAAATGCATTTTTCAACCTTACAAAAAAAAATACTAGTACCTATTTTACTTGATTAAATCTAAAACATAATATTTTACAATTTAAATTGCACTTCTATAAATGAATTTGCACTCCATATATTTGGCCCTGTTTAAGGTTAAAACCTATAAGAAAATCCCTCGAGTTCAACTCATTTATGCAATTGTTTTACATGTGAACTAAATAGAATTATGGTTTATTTCCTTTTACACCCTAAAATTTATATTTGCTTATATCGCTTCCCTGATTATGGGATTGTGCATGACTACCCTATCCTAAGCCATAAAAGAAAAGTTTAGGTGACCTGGACAGAGTTTGGAACAGGGGATTAGAGCAAAAGCATGTAGTTTAAAGTCCTACAATATTCATTGGCTAATTCAAGTCAATAGAGTAAGTGCCCTTAATCTGGATGGACCTATTGTGTCTTGTAGGATAACTCTTTAGGACATTCACATATTGCATGATATTGATACATGATTGGCCTGATTGAAGATAACGATGCACTTGACTATCCTGGGACAGAGCATCCATGTTATGCCAAACTATATAAAAAGTATTGGAATAGACAACTTGTAGAGCTTTATGCAGGATACGTCTGTTTCATTTATGATTTTAAATTTTTTGTAGAGCTTTATGGTGGGTGGGTGTATCTTACATGGAAGGATGTATTTTGCATGGACAATGAAAGACATATATATTGATTCTATATTTCTTGAGTATGGATAAGGGAGCTAAGATTTACTAAGGGAAATTGTTAGGTGCCACTAGTTCTGATGCCACTACAAAATGCTCATTTGAACTCAGACAGGTATATCTGGGTTTCATGAGGAAAAAAAGATTGTAATTATGATGCATCCACGTTTCGAATTGCATGTCTTCCAGGTTTCGCTCATGTGAATAGATTGAAATAGTAGCTATAAGGACATAGGGAGGTTTGTCCACACCATAATGGAGGAATTTAATCCCCCTCTTAGCATTAATCACCCACAAGAAGGGACGAGGGAAGGGCACACATTGAGGCAAATTTCATAGCTTCAATGGAGACGCCTGACCTGTTTTCAGATGGGACGCAGAGAGGAGAGAAGAAGGAAGGGACGAGGATAGGAGTCAGTGTGGAGGCATGAAGGGATGAGAATTATGGTGGGTACATGATAAAGTTGTTGCTTGCGCACTATTAAAGTAACATATACTCTTCTACTATTCTGTACTAGATGTAGCAATTGCTTTCTGGCAGGAACTTATGAAAGAAGAGTGGAAATCAATGTGGGAAGGTCAGCTCTCAAATTTGAAATGGAGGGGTGATTTGAGTGATGGGAGTCAACCATTGTAGTGGGGTGCCAGTATTCTAATTAGGTAATACTTAGATCTCTAACAAAAGCCCATTTGATGGACAACAAAAGAGGAGCCTCATAAACTCGAATTGTTGCATTAGCTCGAAACCTTCTTCCTTGTTACTGGTCCACATTCAACTTCTTATAGTACTTCACAAGCTTGTGATATTGAATTGGAGATACAGTTTCAAAAGTAAGCTACTAAGCTTTATTCATCTTTCCTCTAGACAAATTGAATGCATGAATATGTGTTGCACAAAGCTACATATTACCGTGGATTGGTTTGATTCCATTGCTGAGATCTCGTTTGCCCTCTGCTTAGATTCGTTTCCTCAAATTTTTTGTACCCTCTACGTAGTTTGTTGTAATGTTGGTGAGAAATGTCTGCTTCTGCTTCCAATGGTAAGTTTCCTTCAAAGCCTGTTCATTCTTCTTGTAGGGATAATCAGCCAACATCATTAAATGAGGAGGATTGAAATTAATGCCGTGGGTAGGATTGCTGATAGCAACTGGAGGTTGATCGATAGCAGTAGGATGTGGATTACTAGCTAGAGGTTGATATTTACAATCTTCTAGAGAATTCAAATTTCACAATAAATAAAGATAGTGGTAGGATGTGGATTACCAGCTAGAGGTGGGTTATTCTGCACTTCAATTAATTTCCATAGGTGCCGATTGCAGATTCATTGGAGTTAGCGAGCTTCCAACGATGGACTAGAGACTTCGACTATATCTCCCTGCAACCACACTTCAATCTCACAATAAATGTAGAGTACAATACGAATGACGATTTGTTTGACCACCAAACCACTAAAGTTTGGCCTAAAACCATGGTAGTTTCAGAGTGTGAGACTTGTTTCAGGCCAAAATCTCATGCATAATATAGCCTATCGGCTAATGATAAAGGATATCAAAGGATAAAGAAGGCTGATAAGGCGACAGTCTTGGCAAGTGTGTTATGGGACACAAGTAGTATCGAAGAAATAAATTTGGAGTACAATGCAATGATGATATCTCAAGGAGGTGGCCAATATCATTTATCTTCATGAAATGAAGACATCATTTTTTGAGGCATCCCAAAGGTAGATGGTTCTAGAATGAAAATTTCCCTGGTCATTGTGTTTGGTGTCAATCTTTGCTATGAGTGCTTGTTCTTTGATGTGTTTTTTGTTTGCATGGCTACTTCCATTAAGCTTGGAAAGGGTAAAAGAAAGTTGACAGAGGAGTATGATAGGGTTGGGATGGAGAAGTGTAGATGGAAAGACAGAGAGTATGGAGAGGATTTGTTGGATAATTTCTTTGTGTTCTTGGAGAAAAAGATAGGAAACCTGAATTTGAGATTGTGGGTCATGAGAATTTGGGAATCGACCAAAGAAGTTGATGGCTCTCCTAGTGTTGGGTTTACATTTCGGAAGGCGAGGATGCTTCTCAACCATAACACTTGGTGGATAGACATAATGTGTTCAATGCAGCATAGGCTTTAAGTTGTGTATTGCTACTATCTTCTACTGCCAAAATGTATCTTCATAATGACATTAGTGGTATTGAGAACTAGGCTGAAATTTTTATAAATTGTCATCATAGGCATTTTCACAAGCTGAAAAAGAATGTGTCATCTTGACTAGGTGGTGACACAATTGGCTAATGAGCTTAAGGTGAATTTGTAGGTTGAGGTTGGCTTCAATGTGCCTATTTGCTGCTGCAATGACATGTTTGAGGATGTGCAAGGAAGTGGTCAATTTCCTCTCAATCCATGAAGATGGTTTCAAAAAATGAAATGTTCTAAAGAGTAGCGGGGTGCATGTGTAATTTGTTGGGCAAACATCATAAATTATAGAACAATAATCAATTGGTTCATATTTGTGATTTAACAATACTTACAATTTCTAGAACAATGTCAAAGAGAACCATATGAAGAGTGTGAAAAGAACATTATATGACGAAAGAAGCAATTGCAAAGTTCAACTTAATAGGCTTTGAATCAAATAGCTCAAGATAGAGTAAAAGAAAATGCATTTGAAACAAAATCTTAAATCTCAAAAGATCATAAATGATATTGAAGTGTTCTCATTGATAAATATTTTAGCATATTTGTAAAAGAGTAAAAGGAGTGTTAAAATATTTTTCTATTAGATAATAAAGAATTCCTAGTACAAAAGAAGATAGCAACTATTTGAGCCACAATTTTAGCTAATTCAAGTAATTTTTTCTTGATTTTGTGTATGAGTGGATGATGGAGTTAAGAACATTGATGGACTTTGAGTTTGAGAATTTAAGGGATTATAGGTACAAGTTTCAATGGAAAATCAAAGCACGAGGAACATTCCCTTTCAATGGGACAATTGCTATTGAAATCTATCTAGATTGTTAAAGAGAAAATATATGTGGCCTGCTTCGAGAGGGATTAAGATAAGTCCACAAGACTAGGGCAGGAATTCTCTCAAGGCATGTATTAATTTTCTTGATACCTATTTGACACACTAGAATGCTACACTATATATGTCTAAATCATTCATGCACTACTATTGTACTCCTTGCAAACCTTCTAAACCTCCATGTAATTGATGATCCTAAATGGAATTTAGTTCTCAAACAAGTGTAGGGCATGATTTTAGCAATGAGTTTCACCAATTAATAAAGCATTAAGCCTACAAAATATATAGGAAATTTAAATATAACCAAAACAATCCTTCATTTTGATATAAAATACTGCTATAGTTTATTTTTCTTAGCACTACAAGCTGATTTTTATCTTTCTAATAGGAACCCATCCCACTTCTGGTTCCACAATGTCTATATACTATTATGTATATACTTATGTTTCTCACTTGATTATACAAATGTCACTACCCTACCTGCTTATCATTAAAACTAGATGGCCAATGTCAAATTGAAGCTCCAAATTATCACTTTGTTAGCCTTTGAAAAAGGAATTGAAGCTCCAAATTATCACTTTGTTAGCATCCATGAGTCCCAACAGTCTATGGGGCCACAAATGTTACAACTATGTCAACTAAGCATCCAATGGACTAATAACTAACAACCTTAAGTTACAAATCCTCTCTCCACTTTAAAGTATTCTAGGATAATATTTGGGGAAATTGTATAAATTCCTAGTAATAGTCATAAATTTTGGAAATATTTCCCTTGCGTACATTTTGGATAAAAAAATGGCCAGTATTTTTTATCAATGACAAGCTAATCTAGTTTATGATGATTTCATGAAAAAAAGCAATGCCCTCAAAAATTTTGGTCATTCTAAACTTGTTACTGTAGTTTTGTATATAAAATAAGTGTAATATTTCTTCAGCTAGTCTTGACATGAACCAAGGGAATAAATCAGCAGCAACCAATCCTTATTTGGAGATCCAGAAAAGAATTCAGAAGAAATCAAAAAGAAAAGTTTGCATAATGTGCATTAAAAACACGAATAAACTAAGGAATCCAAAATTTCTAAATCCTCATCAGAAATTGATTTGATGAACTAGTTGTGGTAATTGAATGTAGAAAAATAAGTGTACACAAAAGAAAACACATATATCCAGATGGGACTTCAGAGTTGATCAACAAGAGATGTTTCCATCATATGAGCTAAAGAAAAGTTTGTATAGTGTACATTCAAGATACACATAAACCAATGAATCCATGAAGTTCAAAATTCTCGTCAGAAATTGATTTGACGAACTACTTGTGGCAACTGAATGTAGAAAAATAAAAGCGCACACTAAAGAAAACACATTTATCCAAACAAAATTTCAGAGTTAGTCAACAAGAGATGTTTCCATCATATTAACCAAAGAAAATTTTGTACAACATGCATTAAAAAAAACCAATGAATCCCTGAAGTTCAAATCCTTGTCAGAAATTAATTTGACGGACTACTTGTCGCAATTGATTGTAGAAAAATAAAAGTGCACACAAAAGAGAACACATATATCCAGACAAGACTTCAGAGTTAACTCAACAAAAGATCCATCATATGAACTAAAAATACACCCAAAAAAGACATCTGAGCTAATCCAAAGATGTTTGTGTTTCATTACATATGTCATAACCATAGTTCAAAAATCAACAAGTACTTGCCAGACTTGTGAGTCTATCAGGAGGTTGAGTAACTAGCAGTACTACTCGCCAAAGAAGTATAAGAAAAAATCACCCTAAGGTTTTCCTCAGATTTCACCAAACTCACAGGAAAACCCTCCAAAAACTTGCAACTTGGACAAAAACTCAGCTGGAACTAAAAATGTTTATTTTGTGATGATTTTTAAGTTTTTTCTATGTTCCACCAAGTTCTTGGTATGGGAATGGCATGGAACAGGGGACTTATTTGTTGGACAGTAGGGAAATAGCAGCGGATGGCAATTGAAAAATTGGGGAGATTTAAAAGTTAATAAAATTTCAAATATTCATATGATAAGGCATTCACCATAGCATTATATAACCATATTACAAAAAATTAGAGCTTAACTGAGGATTGAAATATGTCGACATTCAAATGATCAATAGATTTATATAGAAATAATAATAGAAACTTAAGAAAATGAATTTAAATATTTGTCATGGTTGCTATGTGTCATGCCTTGCTACTTTCAATTATATTATGTATTCTCTAATCAAATCTATTTGTGAGCACCTTATTTTATTATGGAGATGTAATTGTCAATTATGTATAAACTTGACACTGTGCCTATACGGATCTATTTTATATGTTTTTCTCATTATCATTCAGTAATAAGCCTATTTTTGAAGCATATTATTACAAATTTATGCATTTATTAAAGTTTGATAAATTTGGCAAGTTATACCAGAGTTTTTCCCCAAATCCTGAGTTTTTAATAAATTTTGAGTTCTTCAACTATGACATAAACAAAAGATATGCATTGATCAGTATATCTAGAAAATAAACCCTAGCTAAACAAGATATGTTTCCATCAAGTCAGTTTTTTAAATAATCAGGTGATTCCTTAAACCCTTTTAGTTCAATGCCCTAGCAACATATTTTTGAAGAATACTTTTACAAATTTATGTATTTTTTAGTGTTCAATAAGTTTGCCATGTTATTACTAATTTTTTTCCCAAGGATCAACTGAGTTATTGCCAAGTCAGATTTTTAAATATGACATAAACTAAAAATACACATTATCAATTAGAATTTCTAAAGCACAAATTGAGCTTTTCAACAAGTTTGCCATTTTATTACTAAGTTTTTTCCCCACGATCAGCTGAATTATTGCCAAGTCTGAGTTTTTTAAATATGGCATAAACTAAAAATACACATTGCTAAGTACATCCAATGCATATCAATTAGAATTTCTCACACAATAAAAATGAAGAATCTTAGGTTGAATTCAGATCTTTTGTCAAAAATAATTTAGTTTTCACCTTTCTCAGGTCACAATTGAACCCTAATTCAGATAAAAGTTAAAACTGACCCAATTCACAATTGAACCCTAATTCAGATAAAAGTTAAAACTGACCCAATTCATATTTTTCAGGATTCCACATCCCCAAAAGCAAAACCAAAGATCCCTTGACATCTATTAAAGTGACCCATATATCACATCCTTTAAAATTCCAAATACCCAAAAACCTCAAACAAAAAATCTCTGAACATATATCAACGCAACCAAATTCAAATCCATTAGCTTTTCACACAACGAAAACACAAAACCTTAATCCAAATTATGCGATCTTGTCAATCAAAATTTACATTAATTTTCTCAAAGGTCAGAAATGAACCATGATTCATATTAAAGCGACCCAAATTTAGAGGTCCACCTACAAAACAAAAACCAAAGAAGTGAAATTGATCAAATTCACCTCCCTGAACGTCTGACACACACAATTTCTTTTTTTTTTTTTAATTCCTAATCCAAATTCAAATCCCCATTGATTTTTTTCATGGTTTCACAAATAAAAGCGAAACTAATTCAATTCCTAACCCCTTATCAAATTTTTTCATGGGGTCATATTGCGAAAAACCCTAATTCAAATCCAAATCCATATCATTTTTTTCCAGGGTTTGTCACTTAAAAAAATAATTCAACCCCAAAAGCCACATCAATTTTTTCGGTCACATACCCAAAAACCTTAATTCGAATCCAGCGACCCGATCATTTGTTTCCTTCTCTTCTTCTTCCGCTTCAGCTGGTCTTGGTATCAGGCATGGGAATAAACCCGCCGGCATTGACAGCGCCTCTGGGCGGAGCAAACCCCAAAAACTTCTGCAAATTCGATCTTATACTCATCGAGCACAACAAGTAGAAAAAAACCATGGAACAATCCGTAACATCGTCCCCACCGAGGCCCCTGTGGCTCATCCTCTGCACGAGAGGTATGGACGAAAAGGGCAGCTTCGCAACCGCCTTCCCTTCAAACAAGGAGCTCAGGAGCCCAAAAACAATCACAAGCACAACGGCAACAACTCCTCCAGACTTAAACTTGGAAAAAGAAAGATCTCTGCTAGATTCTTTCAAGCTGTTCTCAAATCTGTCCTTCTTCTTCGATTTGGACTTCTTGGCATTGAGTGCGTTGCTGCTGTTGTTAGTGGTCTTCATCGTTTCGAGTTTTTTGGCGGTTTTATCGATGGTAGCGCGCAGGGATTTATAGGAGGAAGTTCTGTAGATGAGAACCCATGATATGCCTTCGCATACGAAGGCGGAGATAATTGAGATTGAGAGTATGAGGAGGCTGTCTGCGTACCTCAGAGATAAAATTGACCAAGCCATTCTCAATTTGTTCCCCGGAGGTCCCGTGCTCGATCCCCTGCTTTAATTCTCCGCCGTCGCCCTCTGACTCGCTACTTCCCTTTGATATGTGATAAATATATACTTGTGAGGTTTTGATGAGCTGTGTACTCGGGCTCTGCGTATTAATCGGAAAGAGTACAGCAACTCCGCAACACCACAAACATTGCTCGTGGGCCCGTGGCAACAAAATGTAGCCACAAAATTTTTGTTTCGTCAAGCAGTTTTAACACCTAAATTTCGGTTGTATATAGTAAATTTATTAAAAACTAGCACTTCAACGATTATCCAGCCCCTAAAATGCATCGAGCATGGAATCTCATATATTATAGCCTATCATAACTGCACTTCATTAAATCCGATGGGTCTTAACTCACCCGTAAACATCAGTTGAATTAGACATCTTTAAGTTTGTTTGGATAGTTGTTGCCGTCTTGTCCCTATCTTATCGTCTCACCACTGCCTATGGAAGATTTTGTTCCCTCACACAATAAACTCTTCTGAATCAATTAACTAAAAGTCCATGATTGTTGCCATTGTCAAGGCCGTGAAGGGTTTTAACCAGGGCTTAAATTTGACAGTCGACCTGCCTGTCAAGCAAATTTTTGTGACGGTCATTTATTTGAAGTTCCTTCCAAATATTAAAGGTTATCTATTTTAAGAAAAATATATGTAGATTGAAAAAACATATATAGGAATAACTACATAGAAATTTTGACACTTTAACTAAAATTTTGCCTTTGAAGTGATACAGTCTTCCTAAATTTTTAATTGTATTTTACAACTAAAATGACTAAATACGGCCATACGGCCATCAAATTTAAGCCCTGGTTTTAACCATTAAATTAATAAAAGTGGACTTCGTGCTTCTATTAATTTATTTCAGATGTGGGTGTTTCAAATAAACCTTATCTAATTTGATTCAAGAAAGCTTTAGTCAGCATTCACAAACTATCCCTATATTTTCGTAGGAAGCTTGCAGATAGAATTTTCTTCATATAAAATACATGCATTGCTCTCATACTTCAAGAAAGCAAGCTGCCCAAATAACTTTTAATTGTATGTTGTGCAAATGAATGTAATTAGATGTTTACATGTGCTTTCATGATAGCACAAGATCAGGGTATGTTATGAAAGATTGATTTTATGCGTGCATAGAATGGTTATCTCAGTACTATTCCTGACACATGGGATATATATTTAGGGAGTATCTTCTAGTGCTTTAGGCTAAACATAGCAGGGTATTTAAGTTTGATAAATTAGTATTGGTATGACATAGCTAAGGGACTTAAAGTCAATAGATTGATTATAGTGGAACCTAGTGGCTCTGGACAACAATATACTGTTTGGAATTTTTTCACTCGTAAGCAATATGCAATGAAGGATCAAATTTGAGGAATTCTCCAAGGAAGTATATGAGTGCCAAACAAAATGGAAGGGTGTTTGAATCCTAGTATCTCGCCTAGGTAATCTTTGATCATTTAATTATGTGTTTTTTTCCAAGGCCTGGAGTTTGAATTATTGTTCATAAGTATTTCCAATTATACCTGCAATTTCTAGGTTCAATAGTATAGTCTTCTACAACTCTTATAGAAAAGGTTATATCAGTACTTATTACAATTTTTTTACTTAAATGTGGTTACATAACAAAAGCACCTTCACTATCTTTTGATGTTTTTCAGGTTAAAATGTGTGTTAGGGAAAGACGACCTTCCCTGGATATAGATCAAGTTAGATAAGCTCTTTACCCACATGACCATCATGAATTTCAACTTGAATTATCTCCAACAGAGGTTAATTGGTCATGAACCATGGAATTTGTGACAATTAGAAATAATAGGTTCTAATTGGCTAAGATTTGATGGTTCACACTTTCTAGCACTAACAAAACCTTTCAATACTATTAATTCAAGTGGAGAATTTGCTACAATTATTTCATTGTAAGAACAAAAACTTCAGGAGATGTCAAAATGTGGTAGAGAATATCAATGGAGAAAGTAGTACTACTATAAGCCCAAAAGATGAAATATCAAATATTTGTTTCAGATCACATGGGGCTACCAATGCATCACCCAACAAAGAGATAGGTGAGAGAACAATATTTCCCTAAGGCAGAGGTATCCTACAATCAAACACTATCTCATGTTCAAATGGGGTACTTGAAAATTGTGCAAGAGGACTGAAGAGAAAACAACCCTAGCACAATAAAACAGTATCCATTGGTCTTGCTAATAATTCTACTAATTCTACTGATTGTGTTGGAATGACTATTACCTCTATGGAAAACAATAATAAAGTGAGATACTAGAGTTTGCCAATAAAGCCAAACCCAATGACGCAGTATATCAACAAGCACAATTAATAGCTGAATGTGTACACCTTGTGGTAAAACAATGTTGGCCTGACAAGGACATATAGGTTGGTCATATGGTTGTTTCTCTCCAAACTACTATTTTGATTTTTTATTATGTTTAAAAGTACCTTAAGTTGAAAAAGATTTGTATGTTTTTCCACATTTATCAAGTAATTTGTGTGTTTATTTAAATTTAGACATAATTAGCATGCACCTATTTCGTATAGTTACTATAATTGAATTATTTCTTTGAAGAACAACTAAGAACATTGTTTCAACTAAGCAAGTAGCTATTTATTCAAAGAATAATATTGTGTTTGATTTGGTCATTGGTTTCTTTAGCCTTTTTTATATTTGCTTCCCAAATTTGTGATATTGTTAGGTTGAATTTCTTTCCTATCTAACTAGAGGATATTTTAGGACTTGAGACATTGAAGTTTAAAATGCAAATGAAATAGGTTGCATGTTTTTACTATGTTAGCTTTTGCTCCTAGTGTAGATGCAATGTTTCATTTGATCTAGTTTTAAAATGCATCATAAGTTCATATCCGATTTCATCTTTTAATGACAGTTGGATAGGATGTGTCAACAACACATTTTTGGGATTCATTTGTTCTATCATCTTTATTTGTCATAATTGGAGATGGTTTCTCTTTATTATCATTGTTTATGGTGACTACATAATAGTGATTGTCCATTCATCCAAGTTTTTTTCCTTAGGTTTTTCCTTCTTTATTTCTTCCTTTGTGTTTTATTTTGTATTAGTTTTTTTTTTGTGTCTTTCAAATGTAGTGATCTTCTATTGTATTCTTTCAAATGTACTGATCTTAGAAGTTTGCAATTTCATGCTTTCTATGATTCTGTAGGATTTCTCCTTATAGTGTGCATGTTCATGTCTCGTGAAATAATAGGTGTTTATTTGATGTTTTCCAAATTTTTAGATCTTTCGCAAATGGACTTTGCCTTAGTCACAATGACATTGACATTGTCGTTATCGACATATTGTGCCAAACCACACTTGAAACTACTCTTGGAGAAGGAAACCCACTTTCTTTAATCAGGGAACTTGCAAAACAATTGGAAAACTATAGCTGGTGCAAAAACCTATGTTTAATAGAGTCTACATGCGTGTCTAAAATAAAGTTTAGTTGGAATCATTGTGTAGTTGTCTCTTCAAATAAGGGATCTTGACTGGAACCTATTGCCATTGATAGTACCATAGGAGGAAGAAATGGGTTAACTAAAAATGAAAATGATCATCACTTAAATGTGAAACTTGAGAGAGATTAAAAAATCCATAGTGGTGTAAATGCAAGGGAGTTTATTCTCCATAAGTTGCACCAGTTCCCTTCATTGGCCCTCCCTTGGTGAGAAGCACTACCTATGAAAAGAAATTGTAACTTGTAATTCATCTAATAGAATTGCTACAAATTTTAATACAATGTTAAATTATTCTCTTGCAGGTTCTCCTATTAAACTCGTAAATGCATCATAAAGGATTGAACAAAGTATATAGGGGCAGTTTATCATCTTATTCGTTGACCCTAGTGCTAGTATTCTACCTAGAGGTATGTCTTTTAATAATTCATCTTATTTATTTATGTAGTAGAACATACTTCAAATGTTTCTAGGATTGGTTCTCTATCAATATAAATAGATCTTAGATCTCATATTTTGCATATTCTCACTATAGTATCAAAGAAATATAAGATTTAAACCTTCAAACAATAATTCTCTCAATGTTTTATGTTTTGACTTAGGTGCTAGAATGAGGATATTACCTAGCTAACCTTTGTCTGAATAATGTTGTTTCTACTACAAATATTTCCAGCATCTCCAGATATGCCTCTATCTTCAGTTTCTTTGAAACAAGTTGAACCCTTGTGCTTGTTTGGAAAGATTCTTCTATTGGGGACCTGTGGGTAAAATGGGCAAATGTGTTATAGATCAATTGCTCAGGCTTCTTGACACTTCTATTGGATCCCCAAATCTAGGAACCTTACAAAAGTGTCAAGAAGCATGAGCAATTGATCTATAACATATTTTCCCCTTTTAATCACAAGTTCCCCCAACAAAAGAATCTTTTCCAAACAAGCACAAGGGTTCAACTTGTTTCAAAGAAACTGAAGATATAGGCATATCTGGAGATGCTAGAAACATTTTTTGTAGAAACAACATTTTTTAGATGAAGGCTAGCTACATAATGTCCTCATTTTAGCACCTAATTCAAAAAATAAAATATTGAGAAAATTATTGATTGAAGGTTTAAATCTTATATTTCTTTGATACTATAGTGAGACTATGTAGAATCCAAGATCTAAGGTGTATTAATGTTGACAGAGAACCAACCCCAAAAACATTTGAAATCATGTTCTACTACATAAATAAATAAGACGAGTTATTAATAGACATAACTCTAGGTAGAAGACTAGCATCTTGAGGTCAATGAATAAGATGATAAACCACCCATATACACTTTGTTCAACCCTTTATGATGCATATATGATTTTAATAGGAGAACTTGTTAGAGAATAATTTAGCATTGTATTCAAATTTGTAGCAATTATATCAAATGAATTACAAGTTAAAATTCCTTTTCATAGGTAGTACTTTTCACCAAGGGAGCCAAAAAAGGAAACTAATGCAACTTATGGAGAACAAAATCCCTTGCATTTACACCACTATGGATATTTTTATCTCTCTCAAGTTTCACATTTGAGTGATGATCATTTTCATTTTTAGTTAACCCATTTCTTCCTCCTATGGTAATATCAATGGCAATAGGTTCTATAAAAGATCCTTTATTTGAAGAGACAACTACACTAGGATTCCAACTAAACTTTATTATAGGCACACATGTGGACTCTATTAAATATAGGTTTTTGCACTAGCTAGATCGTTTGTCAATTGTTTTGCAAGTTCCCTGATTAAAGAAAGTGGGTCTCCTCATCCAAGAGTAGATTCAAGTGTGGTTTTGCACACAACCTGTCCATAACGATGATGTCAATGTCACTATGACTAAGGTAAATTTTGTTTGCGAAATATCAAAAAAATTGGATAACATCAAATAAACACCTATTATTTTGTGAGACATTAACATGCACAAGTTATAAAGAGAAATCCTACAGAGTCATAGAAAAAATGGAATTGCAAACTTGTAAGAATACAACAAGAGATCACTACATTTGAAAAGCAAAAAAAAAAAACTAATGCAAAATAAAGTACAAAGGGAGAAATTTAAAGAAGGAGAAACCTAAGCAAGAAAAAAGGATGAATGGAGAATCACTATAGTCACCATAAACAATGATGATAAAGAGAAACTATCTCTAGTTACTACAAAGACAGATGATAGAACAAATGAATCCCAAATATGTGTAGTTGACACATCATATCCAATTGTCATTAAAAGAGGAAATCAATTATGAACTTATGATGCATTTTCAAACTATATCAAATGGAACATTGCATCTACACTAGGAGAAAAAGCTAGCATAGTAAAAACATGCAACCTATTTCATTTTCATTTTAAACTACAACATCTCAAGTCCTAAAATATCTACTAGTTATATCTAGGAAAGAAATTCAACCTAACAATATCACAAGTTTGGGAAGAAAATATAAAAAGGATAAAGAAACCAAAAGCCAAATCAAAGACAATATTATTCTTCAAATAAATAGCTATCTACTTAGCTAAAATACTATTCTTAGTTGTTCTTTAGAGAAATAATTCAATTATAATACCTATATGAAATATGTGCATGCTAATTATGTCTAAACTTTAAATAAACACACAAATTAACTTGATACATGTGGAAAACATACAGATCTTTTTCAACTTAAGGTACTTTTGCATAATAAAAAATCAAAGTAGTAGTCTAGAGAGAAACAACCATATGACCAACCTCTAAGTCCTTGTTAGGAAAATACTACTTTACTATGAGGCGTACACATTCAACTGTTGCTCAAGTGCTTGTTGATATACTACGTCGTTGGGTCTCACATTATTGGCAAAGTCTAGTATCTCAAAATGGAGAACACATATATTTACTTTATTACTGTTTTCTATAGAGATAACAGTCATTCCTACACAATTAGCAGAATCAACATAATTATTAGCAAGACTAATGGATGTTGCTTTATTACGCCAAGTTTGTTTTCTCTTCAATCCTCTTGCATGGTTTTCAAGTACCCCATTTGAATATGAGACAATGTCTGAGGGTAGGATACCTCTACCTTGAGGAAATATTGTTCTCTCACCTATCTCTTTGTTGGATGATGCGCTAGCAGCCCTATGTGATCCGAAACAAATATTTGATATTTCATCTTTTGGGCTTACAATAGATTTGATTTCTCCATTGATATTTTATGTCACATTCTGACATGTCCTGAAGTTTCTATTCTTACAACGAAATAATTGCAACAAATTCTCCACCTAAATTAATAGTATTGAAAGGTTTTGTTAGTGCTAGAAAGTGTGAACCATCAAATCGTAGCCAATTAGAACCTATTATTTCTCATTGCCACAAATTTCATGGTTCATGACCAATCCAACAAACTATGGTTCATGACCAATCAACCTTTGTTGGAGATAATTCAAGCTGAAATTCATGGTGGTCATGTGAGTAAAAAGCTGATCTAACTTGATCTATATCAAGGGAAGGTCACCTTTCCTTGACACACATTTTAACTTGAAAAACATCAAAAGAGAGAAAAGGTGCTTTTGTAATGTAACCACATTTAAGTCAAAAAATTGTAATAAGTAATGATATAGCCTTTTCTATAAGAATTGTAGAAGACTCTAATACTAAATCTGGAATTTTGGGTATAATTGGATATGCTTATGAACAATAATTCAGGCCTTGGAAAAAACACATAATTAAATGATCAAAGATGAGATGTCCCCTTATGAACTATCTAAAATTGCTTCTAGTTCTCGCGTTATTCAGATAGATCACTGATAAGATTAACCTTATTAAGTGCAACTTTGAGGCTCTATCAACTTTGATAATCAAATTTATATATATATATATATATATATATATATTGATAGTAACTAGTAGTAGACTGTTAACATAACAAATATCTGCTATAATTGATGATAGAGAACTTGGTGATTATTGTTTTTCACATAGATAGAATAGACACCAATTCAGATATATGATTTTTTATTCCTCGGTTGGGTTACATGCATATGAATGCATAATAATATAATGTCTTAACTTATCACTGCTTCTAGTTCTTGTCTTTATTTCATGCGATCTGGTAATGAATGGGTGTTTGCAAAAATTTGCTTGTTACACAACCCAATTTACAAGTTCATATGCTCCCTTGGAGCACCTTCAAACTATTGTAGAAGATAATTGATTTGTCAATATTCGATGCCTTCTTGCTTGATATTTTCTAATCTTTTATACCTTCATTTGGCCAAGTGGCATGTCCCTTCAAGTCATTGTACCTTTATGGAAAGTCATGTTCTTTGATGATAATAAGTTGATTCATCTAATACAGGTCGGCCTGCTATTAAGAAATTAACAAATATCATGAATCACTCCTTTTATTAAAATTAATTATTATTATTTCCTTTTAGTCGATTAAGGGGCAATTCATTTCTTAATATTATCCTTTGGAGAATCTATGCATGTCACTTTGTTTTCTATGTTGAGGGAATTATTCATCTTTGATCGGTGGTAATCTAGGAGCGAGATATCACAAACGATTACCTAGGTGGGATACTCACATTCAAACACCCTTCCACTTTGTTTGGCGCTCATATGCTTCCTTGGAGGATTCCTCAAATTTGATCCTCCATTACATACTACCTACGAGTGAAAAAATTCCAAATTTGATCCTCCATTACATATTGCCTACGAGTGACAAAATTCCAAATAGTATAATGTTATCCAGAGCCACTAGGTTCTACTATAATCAGTCTATTGGCTTTAAGTCCCTTAGTTGTGTCATACCTTGATACTAATTTATCAAACTCAAATACCTTGTTATGTTTAGCCTGAAGCACTAGAAGATACTCCCCAAAGATATGTCTCACATGTCTCAAGGGAATAATACTGAGATAACCATTCTATGATATTGAGATAACCATTCTATGTGCATAAAATCAATCTTTCATAACATACCATGATCCTGTGCTATCAAAGAAGCACATGTTAACATCTAATTACATTCATTTGCACAACATACAATCAAAAGTTATTTGGGCAACTTGATGTCTTGAACTATGAGAGCAGCGCATGTATTTTATATGAAAAAAATTCTATTTGCAAGCTTCCTATGGAAATATAGGGATAGTTTGTGAATGGCTGACTATAACTTTCTTGGATAAAGTTTATTTGTAATGTGCTCACATCTGAAATAAATTAATAGAAATATGAAGTCCACTTTTATTAACCATACAACAAGATTTCGTAGTCTAAAAGACTTTGAGAACCATCCCAAGTCAAATTCAATTGGGCTTACATGTACCACCCACACCCAAAATCAAAAAATACAAACATGGACCCCAAGGTTCTATGCATAACCAATCTTGACAACATGCACTATGCTCTTTCCCTATACAAGAGCAATGCATCTTTTAATCAAAAGAAAAATTCATCTGTAAGATTGCTAGGATCAGACAAAGATTTGTGAGAACCATCCCAAGACAAGTTCACTTAGATTCATTTCTACCACCCACATCCAAAACTAAATATTACAACCATGAAATCCAATATTATGTGCATTCTGATTTTTTATAACACACCTGATTCTCTTAAGATACCAGGGAGCAATACATCCTATTTCATTTTAAAAGTCTTCTCTGTAAATTTGCCAAGAGCGTGGAAGGAGATTCTGAAAGGAATTTAACAAATTAATAACAAGTAGGCTAAACTGGGTCCACTTCTACCACCAACATCAAAAATCAAATAATACAACATAGTTCAATGCAATGATTGGGCGTTTTATCCAACCAAAGCAATGGAGCTTCTATTAAACAACCATGATTGCATGACTTCACTCAATTTTACCGTATACAATCATAAATTTGAACTATGAGTTCATTTCCATGATTCCATCACCAACAGCAAATAGTGCAACACTGGTATCCAAAGTAGATACTAATAGCAAAGGCATTTTTCTGTGAACTAAGCATTGGAGCTTTCATTCAAATCCCCAGAAATACATGGCTTCCCCTAATTTAATTGCTACCTATTTATGGGCCCATTTGTGGCAACATCTGCATGAAATAGTACCATTACGGTGTCCAAAGTGGATTCTAACGATAAACCGAGTAAGCTCCAGGTGCTACGGGCCCTGGTCATGAATCCACTCAGTCAATTGCCAATTCTCTAGGCGTCTCTGTCTCCGGGACCGGAACAAGTTATCGATTTGGAAGCGATGCTACTGACATTGGCTCCTAAACTCTAACTGAATCTGCTGGTAGATGATCCGCTACTGGACGATCTGCTGCTGGGGTTGGTGCAGGCGAGACCTGATAAATTTCACCTGGTTCTTCGGGGTATGCTACTGGGTCATTATCCGGGCAGGCAGAGTATCTGTCTGGTCAGCAAACTACCATATCTAGGATCAACTGAAACCGGCACGGATGCTTTAGGTGCTGCTACTAAAATGGGTATGGGTAAACTGAAACTGGAATTGGTGGGACCGACGCATTCACTTCTTCTGCCATATATAGTATATAACGGAACCACCAGCTCAAAGGCAGGGGAGGCAGCAACGAAAGCAGTACCAATAGATCTTGTTTCAATTACGGTTCCAGAAGCATTTTACCTTGAATCAGCATCATCTTGCCTAGTTCCAGTCCTATAATCAGATGCGTGGAAGGAGGCAGCTTCCAATCGAGATCGAGATCCATAATCCATTTAGGGTCCTGTTCACCTAGTTTATCTACCATAAAAGGCATAGCATCAATATGATTGAATAAATAGGGTGGGGGGTAATTATAGCCTTCATACAGTCCATATTTAATGCTCTCTATAACACCCTTGAATCCACATACACTGGGGAGGGACCGGGTTCGCTGGGACTAGATCCGGAACTGTGTATGTTGCTAGTGGATTTGCTGGGGGTCTACTAAATGTCAAGCTACTCGAACATGAACTGCTGAGTAGTCCACTGGCGGATCAATGGGTGTAATTGGATCAATGGCTGCAACTGCCAATATCTCCCCACCCACCCGGGGCTATCCATCCGCTGCGGGCTCTTTAACTCAATCTCAATCTCCCTTAGAAATACCCTGCCACATATACAGATCCAGATCAAGTAGCAGCACCACTAGAAGCATAAGATGCAAAGGATGCATCGTATATAGAAGCTCCAGTTGTGATTGATCCAGTCGAAGTACTAGTAGTATCAGTAGCATACGCGCCATATCTAGTAGTAGAGCCGGTTGATTGAGCCGTGGACACTCACAATAGAAAGAAAGGGTGAGGCCAACCCGCTGAGAAATAAATTTTATCACCGGCTATTTTTTGTTGGTTCTGTTGAGTAAGTACCAGTGGAAGTACCGGTTGCAGAAGCAACTTAAGCACCCCTAGCAGCATACCCTACAGAGCTATATCCTACAATAGCAGAAGGAGATGCAGCAGTTGATCCGGTCAAAGAGTAAGAAGCTTTGGTATAGGCACCAGCAGTTGATCAAGTTGATTCTGATCCAGTAGCATTTTATCCACGCCCAACATAAGCACCACTAGGAACATACTTTCCAGGTAAAGATCCAGATGATCCAATCGATGAAGCAATCGTTTCAGCACCGATACCAGGAACCACCTATAGTGTAGACAGAAGCATAGGCAAGAGCATAGGAAGCAAGGGTAGGTGCATCAGTAGATTATGATCTTTATTCATTAACTCTTTTTCCTCTAGACCAGGCATCATAAGAAATGTTAAACAAAACCTTAGAAATTCCATGGCGTCTGTCAATTTTATTCCTAAAGTCCTCAATTTGAATTATGGATTCGTTTGCACCACGAGAACATTTAAATAATAGTACAAGAACAAGAATGGCGTCCAAAGTGGGTGCTAATGATTATGAACCGAACATCGTAGGAGACCTTAAATAGTTTTATTGCTACCATTTTCCTTTTGAAGTGGCTTTCTTGTTTCTTGTTTCTTTTTTCTTGTTTCTTTTTTCTTTTTTCTTTTTTAATTTTTCTTTTTCTTTTGAACGATCTTTAACCAGTCCACCTTCACAAATCATTACATAACTGCCTCTTTTGTTATTATCACAATCATTTGCAATTAATAATTCTAATTCTTTTGAATGGATCCCGGTAGCAACAGGTTTTTCCTAACATATTTCTCTAGCTCACGATTTCCACCAGAACTTTACAAAAAGATCAAATCTAAACTAAACAATTTTAGCTTCTTGATCAAATTCAGCGCATGACATACCTCAAAAACGCCATGTGAGTGCCTATCAGAACAGTTGTACAGAAACAGAGGCAAGCCAGACCTTATAGCTTTAACTCTGTCAAGAAATTCGATTGGCAATGCTGCACCACCACATTTTCAATATGACAACACAAATTTAGCTACGGACAAGATCTTCCACAACCAACCTACTTAATTATCAAGAAAGCAAAAAAACAAGAAAAACGAGAAGCAAGAAAGTGAGGAAAGAGAATGTTATGAACCAAAAAGGTGGCACTGAAGTTGATCTGATATCATTTCTTCATTGCAGAAGAAAATGAAACCTCTGAGGCTTGTCTGAGTGGGTGACGAAGAAGAGAAGACCTCTGATTGGTGTGATAAACATGTCTCTGTCGTTCTCTTCCGAAAAGCTGACGACGCCATGGCCGGCGGGCGCCTGCCTTAACCAATTACGGAATGCCTTTTTATATTTATCCGCCAATCGACGTATCTTCACGTCCTGAAGACTAAAGGGCAACGGCTATCCAGCCCCTAAATGGACGGAGCATGCATGTCATCCTATACATTATAACTCTATCATAATTGTATTTCAGTGAATCTGCTTGGTCTTGACTTATCTTCAAATGTCTGTTGAATTAGACATCTTTAAGTTTGTTTGGATAGCCGCTGCGGTCTTGTTCATATCTTATCATCTCACAACTGCCTGTGGAAGATTTTGTTCCCTCATGCAACAAACTCTTCCAAATCAGTTAACTAAAAGTTAACACTAGACCGTCACCATTGTCAACACCGTGAAGGGTTTTAACTATTAAATTAACATAAAATTCTTCAGCTATTTCCCTAACTGTTTACTTCTAGGCCTTGAAAGTGGCGCTTACACAAGAATAAACAAACTTAGTTAAAATACCTACCTTCGATGCTCTAAAGGACCTTCTTAACCTTCATCTTACATTCTTCACAGTGGATATAAACCTTCAACACCCATGTCTACACATCAAAATAAACACACCATAAGCTTAATACTCCATACACTTCTAACTAGTTTTTAGTTTCTTCACACATGCAATTCTCTCTCAAATTGTTTTCCTGAATTTTTTCAGTTTCTAATAATGATGAGTGTAATGGAGTGGGTCCTAACATCTTCGTATTTTGATCCATTTTTAATGTTTAAATGCATATGAAATCCTTAGATGACTTTATCTCTTTCATTGCCTTTTATTTCTCAAATCCATATCTAAATTCTACTTATTTTTTCATTGGATCCATTTCCTTATTGTGGCACTTCCCCATGCTTTCTAGATTTTAAATCTCTTTAGATTCTAGTCAATGGGTCTCTAGCACCCATGTAAATTTTGACTGGGTTTTATCCATTGATGTTCATTTTCTTCTCGCATCCAATTTCATTTACATGGGCTTTTCTCATTTTCCAAGTTTGTTCGCTAATAGCTCTAATGGAGAAAAAAAGATGGGTCCCAAGGTATTTGGACTTCAAACCTTCGTAAAGTCTATAATCACTCCTTGCATCCAAGATCCTTCTCAAGTGACTTTGTTCTCTTGATATGTTTTTTTACGCCAAATGCTTTCCTTATGGACATGATTGAATTCTTCAATCCAATTCTATGCCTAACATAAAGCCTAAATGAAAGTGACTTTGTTCCTCGGGGTAGACACATCTGGTTTGAACTAATATTAATAAATAATAAAAATGATAGAATATTAAATTCATTACATTAAGTACACAATGGGTACATGTTAATATAAACAATTATACAATGGTTTAAGAATTGCAACCTTTTAATATCATCGACAATGATTGCATTAGGTCATAGGCCATTGGTCAATTGTCACATAGATAAGTGATCTCAATATAAAGTATTTGATAAAAGAAAAAAAATCAATTGAAATCTACAAGTTTATTCCTCCAAGCATTTTTAACAATTTTGGAGTCATTGAACCTCTGATTAGAGAAAATCCCTTTCCTTCAAAACCATAAGCCTAGGTAAAGAAGTACCAATCAAAGTAAAGGCACAACACATTTTTCATATCAATTTCATGACAAATATTCACCCCACACCCAAATAAGATCACACAATACTTCCCACCACATTATTTCATGCATCAAACACACACAAATGCAAATGTACACTAAATGATGATACAACAAGACAACATGATCATATTGGGCACAATACACACATTCTAAACCTTTACACCATGTCTAGGTATCAAATCCTAGTGGTATCAATATATCACTATACCAAAAGCTTGCATAAGTATGAAATCTTTACCATAATATTACATAGACCATACCACTTACTGAATTCCATGGCATTAAAAATAAAAATATGTAGAAAAAGGAATGCTCATTGTACACAAGAGGGAACTAAAACTTAGTCCTATTTTAGTACCAAATTGTATTATAATAATGCAAGCTTAACGATGGAGAATGCACAATCCATTTTTTTATAATGGAGCATGGTTGTCATATCTACATAGTCCTAGCATTAAATTGATCGTGTTTGGTGCACATACCACAATAGCCTAAAATTGTAATGTAGTAGTATTTCATTTTATATCACTACATTAAGAACATTTCTAACCTTTTATCATCTTTTACATTAAATTCATGTAATATGGAATTATAAATATAATGATTTTTTTTTCAATCCTTTTAATCTAACTTAAAAATCTATCTTTGATCTTCTAAGATGAGTTAGACGATGGTCATTGTGCATCACACTTTTGGGTTGACATGAAGAGATAAAAGTGATGGTTTTTAAACTTAGTCTCATACTATGAAACCTAGGAGTACTCAAGGATATGTCATCTACCTAGTTTGACAACCATTGTGCATCACACTTTTGGGTTGTGAAGAGAAAAAATTGATAAATGTTAAACTTAGGCTCATACTATGAGTACACCTAAGAGGACTTGAGGATGTGTCATCCACTTGGCTTGACAACCATCATATGTACCAACAATCTTTCAAATGACAACACTAGCATGCATGTCAAATCACCACTAACATGAATGCATCACACATTGCATGCTTGAGAATAAGATTCTTCTCCAAATTATGGTGTATTAAGCATAGGTGATGCAATAGAAATTAACCACTTGTATTCCACATCAACATTCCTTGTTGAGTTGCTAAAACTATCACTCATATTGTATATAATTAGAGAATTGAGAATTGAGATTATGATGTGAAGGAGTACTAATGATAAAAATAAATTCCTTAGGATATCCTAGTATTAAATAAAAATTATTCACTTGGTATAAAGTACCCCATAACTTGTGAGTCATGTGTAAGTGAGGAAATGTGAGCTACATCAAGTCACCATAAGGTGTGGCCAATAGATCAACATAATTTAGAGGGATAAATTGGGTGACTTAAAAATTCCCCCATTAAAAGAGAAAGTTGTCTTTCAAAAATAAATTTCATACAACATAGCATCCTTCATCTACCAAAATAGCTAACCTTAATTTAGAATCCTAAGCCTTTTTATTTTTTCCAAGAATCCTTTGTATTATCTTCATCAAAATATTATTTGTGGATTTGCTTTCCCATTTCCTTATGGTTGATATATAGTGAAGAGTGAGATATGTTAATTCCATATTAAGAATAGAGATAATTGAATTATATAGACCTAAGAAAAATGAAATTATTCTTTATGGTTTTGTTTAAGGATTCCAAACATTATAATGATATGGTTGAGCATAAAATCATCTATAACCTTATTCATTTCAATTCTTGTGGTAAAATTCTTTTACCCACTTTATAAAATAATCTGTGTTAATGAATGATAGCTTCAGTCAGATATGAATGACGATTGCTGGAAGCATCATTGTCATTCATACTTGATCAAAGTTTATCATTTATATTGAAATATTTCTGGAAAAAAATTTAATCGAATTTATGAGCATACATATAAAATTTGAATTATATATATGATGTTATATTCTGCATTTCATTAATCATAATTTACTTACTCATTTGCCACCTTGTAGAAGGGTATATATGAGTTATACTAAACAATGATAAACGACTTTATCATAAGTCGCAGCCTAAGGGACACGTCCCATGAGTGGACGTGTCTCCACTTGTGGAGACACATCCTCTCATGAGACGTGCCTCTTAGGGGTGGGTCTCCTCTCTTATTTATGGCAGATCCTTCTTTGATATGCAAACATAGAAATTGAATAATGTTCTACAATCAACACATTCAAAACAAGAAATTCAAATCTGGAAATTGAAAATCTGAACATAGAAGTTTGAGTAGTATTCTCACACTTAGAATTTTGATAAGTCCCTTAGTCTCCCTATTTGATTGAAGATTTGTTTACATTTACATGGTATCAGAGCCAGGTTGTGTGAATCCAAAACAAATCTAAAATTAGTTTGCTCTGGAAAATTCATATTTTCTAAAATCGAATTCACATCACATTCTTCATAATGTCAAGTGTGATCAGATTTGAAGATCGCCTTGCAGGAGCAGACAAATTCACATCATGGAAACTTAGAATCATGATGATCCTTAGAGAGAATAAACTAGACTCACTTGTGAAAGAAAATAAAAAGGAACTAGAGGCTAAACCTAAGAAAACTCAATGGGTTGAAAACAATGAAAAGGCCATGAAAATTCTAGTAGATGCAGTTAGGGATCATATAGTATGAAACTACATACCATATGTTCAAATCTCTTGAGAGTACCTATGAGATTAACAACACCTGCAGGACTCTTGCATTAAAAAGGAAAATCAACAATGCACAAATAAACAAAGGAGAGTCCATTAATGCATACTTCATGAGGATTATTGAACTAAGGGATCAATTATCCACAATTGGATATCAGATTGATAGCAAAGAGTTAACTCTAATTGCACTAGGAAGCCTTCCAAACTCATGGGAGTCATTTTTTCAAGGAATAAGTGCAAGATCTAAACTCCCTAAGTTTGACAGGCTAAGAACTGACTGCCTTCAAGAAGAAACAAGACTTTCCACAAAAGAGAATAAATAGAAACACATAGATGAAGACATTCATGTTCTCCACACAACATCTAATAAGAGGAGTAAGAAAAACTCCTACAAGAGAGGATCTTTTAAATGAAAGAGAAGTTCCAATGGAAAAGAATCTTATAAGAAGAAAGATATCTCTCAAGTACAATGCTTTAGATGTGATCAGTATGGCCACTATGCAATGAAATGCCCTGATAGAACTAAACAACAAGCATCCTTTTCCAAAGTAGGAAAGTCAAACCCAAATCATGAATATGAGAACTTTGTGTTCTATACAACCCTTTCTAGTCAAGTATTTGACAACACTCAAAATTGGGTAATTGATAGTGGTTCCTCTAGACACATCACAGGGTTCAGAGAACACTTGGACTCTATAACTGAAAAGTCTGATGAAGAAGTAAAAGGGGTTGGAATGTGTTCCATCAAGTTAAAATCTAGGGTTTCTCTGCAACTCACTGGAGTCTTATTTGTACCTGGAATAAAAAGAATATCCATCTCTGCCCTTGAAGACAATGCTTACAGAGTTACATTTATTTATGGGAAAGTTCTAGTATGGCCTAAGAACTCATCTATCAAGAAAGCTCTAACCATAGACATAAGACAAGGGTACCTTTACAAACTATACACTAAGGTTAAACAAGCCCTTACCCTTGACATTGTTGATACAAATGAAATTTGGCATAGAAGATTAGGACACCTTCATTTCTGTGCCCTACCTTCCATGGAAAAACTTGTTACAGGCTTACCCAAGCTAAAACCATCTCATGAGGGAACTTGTAAAGGTTGTGCCCTAGGAAAGAATACAAAGGGATCCTTTTAGAATAGCCTGAGTAAAACCCTTAATGTGTTAGAACTGGTTCACTCTGATTTATGTGGACCCATGTTTGTTCCTTCTAAATCAGGATTTCTATACTATGTCATATTTGTAGATGACTTCTCTAGGAAAACCTGGATCTACTTCCTTAAGTGTAAAGAGTCAATAGAAATCCTTAAAAGGTTCAAAGAGTTCAAAGCCCTTATTGAAAACTTCTCTGGAAAGAAAATAAAAACCTTAAGGACAGACAATGGGAAAGAATACACCTCTGAAATTTTTAAGGAATTTTGCATGAGTGCTAGAATTAAGAGGGAGTTCATAGTTTCCTACAACCCTCAACAAAATGAGGTTGCTGAAAGAAAAAATAGAACCATTGTAGAAGCTACTAATGCAATGCTGCTTGACCAAAATATTGAAACTTCTTTTTGGGAAGAAGCCTCTAGGACTGTTGTCTATATCCAAAATAGATGTCCTCACCCTCATCTTGATAACAAAACTCCTGAAGAAGCCTTTACCGGCATAAAACCTAACATTAGTCATTTTAGGATTTTTGGCCGTCCTGTCTATATACATGTGCCCAAAGAGAAGAGATTCAAACTAGAACCTTCTAGAAAGAAGGGAGTATTTGTGGGCTATAGTGAAACCTCCAAATCCTACAGGATATTCATACCCAGGCAGAAACAAATTGAATTGAGCAGAGATGTCATCTTTGTAGAAGGCATTGCATTCAAGAGGGCAAGAAGTTCTAGTGAGACAGAAACCTATTCTCGTAGAGTACCTAAAATGGAACCTGCTCCTGAGATTCAAAGGGAGCATCCTGATGAAATGCCACATGAACTTCCTTCTACTTCAAATGAGAATACAAATGAAAATGGCAGAAAAAGACCACTATGGGCTAGGAAAATGATCAAAGAAGCAGAGGATCATGCAACACCCAAAGGAACGTTCAGGGAGAGTAAAAGACCCAAACATTTCTCTAGCTATGTTGCTCTAATGAACAACATCATAAACTCAAAACCTGTCAGTGTTACAGAAGCTTTCCGACATCAAGCATGGAAGGATGCAATGACAGAGGAATATCAGTCTATTCTAAAGAATGATGTATGGGATATAGTGCCTAGGCCAAAAGAGAAATTTTTTGTCTCTTCCAAATGGATCTTCAAAATCAAGCATGCTATTGATGGCAGTATAGAAAAACATAAAGCATGTTTTGTGGCAATAGGTTTTTCTCAAAAGGAAGGCATTGATTACGAAGAAACATTTGCACTTGTTGTCCGTTACACATCAGTGAGAGTAGTGTTAGCCATTGCAGTAGCTAAAGGAGAAAGATCCATCAAATGGATGTGAAAACTACCTTCGTGAATGGAACCATTGAAGAGGAAGTCTATTTGGAACAACTTGAAGGTTTTGTGATACATAAACCTGACTCACATGTATGCAGACTGAAGAAAGCTCTCTATGGACTTAAATAGGCTACTAGGGTCTAGTATGAAAGAATTGACAGCTATCTCTTGGGATTGGGATTTTCCAAGAATGAGGCTGACTCCAATCTCTACTTCAAGGTAATCAAAGGTGATATGCTAATAATTATTTTATATGTTGATGTCCTGTTGATAACAGAAGAAGATCACCTCATTGCTCAAGGGAAGCAGGATCTAATTTTTTAATTTGACATGAAAGACTTGGGCATTCTACACTACTTCCTAGGTTTAGAAGTATGGTAGAAATCAGAGGGCATTATACTAAACCAAGGGAAGTATACTATTGATATTTTGAAAATATTTGGAATGTTAGACTGTAGACCGATGTCTATACCTATGGAAACCAACCTTCACAAATTGAAAGAAGCAGCAACAGCATCCAAGTGTGCAGATCCAACCCTTTACAAATAGATGATTGGATCCTTGATGTATCTGGTTAACACCAGACCTAATATTTGCTATGCAGTGAATGTTCTTAGCTAATTCATGTGTCAGCCAAAGGAAATTTACTTAATGGCTGTGAAACATATTTTAAGATATCTTCAAGGCACTATTGGATATGGTCTTCTTTACAAGAATGATCAACTAGATCTACATGGGTACTCTGATTCAAATTGGGCTGGAAGTGTAACCAATCGAAAAAGCACATTAGGATGTTGCTTTAGTTTAGGATCGGCTATGATCTCCTGTATTTGTAGAAAATAATCTTCAGTTGCACAAAGCTCAACAGAAGCTGAATACATTGGAGCCTCAATGGGAGCAAGAGAAGTAGTTTGGCTTCGTAAATTGCTTGTGGGACTCTTTGATCTAAGCATATTGAGATCCCCTATCATTATGTAAGAGATATGGTGGAAAGGAAAGTGATTCAGTTGGAGTATATTAGTATAAATGAGCAAACTACAGACATTCTCAACAAGCCTCTCTCTCGAATCAAGGTAGAGCACTTCAGGAAGAAACTTGGTATCGTTCTTATTTATGTTTGAAATACAAATTGTTTATAAATTGTACTAATATATAAAGATGTTTAATGTGTAAACTCTTTTGTCATGTGTGTGACTCCATGACTTTATGGGCCTACTCCTCCTGTGTACATTATTGAAAGGTGACGATCTTTCCAATAATGAGCACTTGTATTTGACATTGTAAAGTTACGACTCTACAATGACAAACTATCATGATAGATATCATGTGACTTGATATCTGTGGACGTGTCATGATAGTATCTCTTGGACACTTTGATTGATGTCATGGGACTTGATATCATTTGTAGATCATTGTGATCCTTAAGAGATAATCATGGTGGATATTTATATATGTGGATATGCCATGAATTATGGTAGACATCATGTGACTTGATGTCAGTGCACATACCATAATAGAGATATGTTATTAAGAATGTCATGTGACTTGAGAATATTGAGAAATCATACCATGTCTTAGATATCACATGTTAAGGTGATATCTCTACTTATTTGATTTGAAATATCTTCCCTAGCTAAGAGGGAGTGTTAATGAATGATACCTTCGGTCAGATATGAATGACGATTGATGTAAGCATCATCGTCATTCATACTTGATCAAAGTTTATCATTTATATTGAAATATTTTTGGAAAAACATTTAATCAAATTTATGAGCATACATATAAAATTCAAATTATATATATGATGTTATATTCTGCATTTCATTAATCAGAATTTACTTACTCATTCACCACCTTGTAGAAGGGTATATATGAGTTATACTAAACAATGATAAATGACTTTATCATAAGTTGCGCCCTAAGGGACATGTCCCATGAGTGGACGTGTCTCCACTTGTGGAGACACGTCCTCTCATGAGACATGCCTCTTAGGGGTGGGTCTCGTCTCTTATTTATGGCAGATCCTTCTTTGATATGCAAACATAGAAATTGAATAATGTTCTGCAATCAACACATTCAAAATAAGAAATTTAAATTTGGAAATTGAAAATCTAAACATAGAAGTTTGAGTAGTATTCTTACACTTAGAATTTTGATAAGTCCCTTAGTCTCCCAATTTGATTGAAGATTTGTTTACATTTACACTATAGTTGTTGGGATCCACTTGAATCCACTAGTAGATTTCTTTGTGATTTCTCCAATGAAGTCAATGCCCTATTATTGGAATGAATATTTCATTATAAGAGACCTCTAAAAATTAAGGCTCTAGATCCTTTCAATTTCCTCAAGAACCCTTGTGAAGCATCACACCATTTGATCACCTTATTCAAATTAGTGAACAAAGATGACAAAAAATACCATACTCAAAGGATTCTATGAATTATTAATTTAGCCATAATCTAGCCATCACTAACTCCACCATGTATTTCTTACAATACCTTGGTAGCTTCATCTTCGTCAAGGCACTTTTAAAAATTGTCATCCCTACTCCTTTAAAACAAACCTAGTTACTAAAGAAGGAATTTTTTTGCATGAAATTTTAAGGTTGTCTTCTCACTCTCTATTAACTCACCAAGCTAGTTTAATTGATATAATTAATACAATATATTTATACCAAGATGAATTCCTCAACTTGCATATTATTCACCTTCCTCCATCTCTAATTGAGTTGCCCAACTATCTTCAAAGTTTGACTCTACCATTATTTTGGCTAAGCCTTGTCTTTTAATTAGCTTGGTTATTTGATTCTTTTTAAATTGAATTCCTATGTTATTAATCTATCTACATTTCTTGCAAGTCATCTCCCACTAAATCAAGATATTTTTCACAATAATATGTAGCACATAAGCAAGAATTTTGGCACCTACCAAATAAGGTATAAATTTTTTAACTTCTTTGACCAAGGAATAGGTTTACTTCTACATGACATCATATGTAATTTGTGTAGCTTTTAGAGACTTTTTAAAGAATGAAATAAGCAATTCAAAACCATCATGGTTATTTTTTAACAATACAGTTACAATTGTGTCAAAGGAACAAAAAGGAAATAAATGAAAAGAATTTAAGAAATCAAATGAACCTAATAACATAGCCTATTTTATTACTTCCTTGATGTTTTGAAAAGACTTAATAGGCTATCCTTCCCAAGCTTAGTTCTTTTTATTTTTTATAAATTTTGGACATAATTTTTTTTTCCATAAAGGTAGACACAAAAGAACTTGGTCTATAAATTTGGGCCTGAAACAACTATCTATAGGAGTATTAGGTACCCTAAATTGGGAAAAACCTACTCAAAAATTAAGGATTAAAGGTTTAGGGTTTTGAAAGTGAAGGAAGAGGATAGGGAAGAAGAAACTAAAGAGTTTGTAGTGATAGAAAAAGATGAAGTAAAATTTGATTTATAATCTAAATCTTGCAATTGTGAAGTGTATGATGTTTTACATCAAATTAAATTGAATAGAGTAGAATAAGAAGTAATGAAGGGACTAAGGGTTGTGGGACAACTAGACAAAAAATTATGTTGGAATGCAAAATGGAGAGTTTGGAGAAGAAAAGATAAACATGGATGAGGGGATGATGGAAATAGTTGATTTCCATAATATTGATGTGGATATGTATTTAGGTATAGTGATGAGTGAAGAATTTGAAGAAGAATTTTGGTGGAGGTGGACGGTTTGTCATGGGAAGAGTTCCACAAAAGGAAGAATGATATCTATTGAATAAATATATTTATTATCCCTCTCACATGATTGATTGTCAAGTTCTTTAAGTGGATTCTAAGGGGGAATTTCCATGTGGATCACTTAAGATTTTTTAGTACACTAAAATAGAGAAAAAATTAAACAACTAGAGGTTCCTAATGAGGACTTTAACAAGAGGTATGATACTTGGGAACATGAGAACATATTTTGCAAGTAGTATCTATATATTTTTCTTTACTATAGATAACATGTCTCTTTGTTGTTATCTAAATTTAGTTTGAGAAATTTCATGTGGTCCTCTATGAGTATTAGTTATTCTTTTTATTTTTATATGAGGGTATTAATGTAGTGGAAGTAACATCTCATTTTAATCTCATTGTGGTACTTTCTTATCATCCTCAAGCCTATATATGTAAGGCTTTGCACTCATTATAATTTGGGTGGACTAAATGCAATATTGCATAATGTTCATTGTGCTTGTTTCTCATCTCCTAAATTTTCCTAATTCTTGTAGTTGGTGGTGAATTATTTATTAATTGGTTCATAAATAATTTTATTTTAATTATTGAATTTCTAAATAATTTAAAATAGTTAATAAAATGATCAAACTAACTTAAGTTTTTTGAATCAATCAATTTTAAATGTACAAGTTTGAATTTGAAAATAAAGAATACATAAAATAAGGAATTGTTCTAAAGGATTTGAGAGGAAATCTAAGTGCTATATGAGCCCATGTTAGTTATAAGAATGATAAGAAAAATATTAGGTAAAATGTTTATCATGAGATGTGTTGTAGTTTTAAAGAGGGACTTAGTTGGGGCTCCTCTATTTTGGAAAATTTAGTGTATTCATAATCTTATGAGGAACGACCTAAAAAAAGTGTATATCAACTACTTAGAGAGATTACAAATGTGTACTTGTTGTGCGCTTAGCACACACACCTCGTTTAGAACAAGGACCCTCTCTTTCTTTCGCTTTGTCGGGTCATTTTATCGTTGCCTCATTTTACGTGCCCCATATTTTGGTGTCCCAAGTGGTCGTTAATCCTTAAAGGAGCAATCTTAAGTCAACTATGTTCCACCCCCTTAAATTTTCCAAGTCAAATACCTTTGTGGGGATACCTTGGCAGTTTGCCTCTGCCAACGTCCCTGGGTCCAAGTTGGTCCACCCTGTCGAATTTCCCTTGGCAGATTTCCCTATTACATTCATTATTTCTAATGGGAAAAAGACCTCAGCTTTTCGTAGCTTGGGACCCGCCATCTTGATCATCATTTTACCATGCTTTCAATGACTAAGTATAACCTACCATCCACGAGGCTCATCAGGCCTGGTTTGTCGAATCTCCCTTCCTAGCTTTCCGTTATTCACTTGCCTTTCCCAAATAGTCATCCTCTGCTAGAGTTCCACCCATTGAACCCCAAGATCCTCTTTGTCGGTGGTTTTTCGCTAAACACTTTAAACAGGCATCAGCTCACAACCTTCTGACCTTTAGGTTCCAGACCTATTACGACCATTTTCAAATTTCAAATTCACCAAATTTTTGGCTATTGTACGCACATTTATTGATGGAATTTAATGTCATAAAATTATATAAATAGACCAATTTGACCTATCATTTTCACATGTCAGGCTAGCCAGAGCAAATCAGAGTGATCCAAAGTGTAGTCTCTGTGAGTTGCCCTCGAGCTCGTAGCCTCCTATCACTGGTCCTTTGCATTTATTGGTGGTTTCATTCTCTTCATTCACTGGGTTCTAGCGGTAAGTCAAGGTCATCCTCCCTTGTGTTTTTTTCTTTGATTTTGGTGCAAGAGAAATAGATAAAAATGATGAAAAATGTATACATTGGATAGAGAAAAAGGAGGCATTTAAAATCCATGTAGTATAATTTTAAGAAACCTTCATAAATCACCCTTAAAACACTAACAGAACCTCACTCCCTTGGCACTATTCTTCAGCCAGGGAATTCACGACCCTCAGACCCACCGGCTCATAACGTTGTTGCTTAGGCACAAAAACTGAACCTCAAGTGGTGAATTAGGTAGGTGCAGGATCATCATGGAAAAAACATGCCCTTAAGTGGCAATGAAAATTCAGAAAAATCAAAGTTATGCAACTTGACGTAAAAATTTGAATAAGTTATCTATATTATTTAAAAAATATGTAAGAATAGAATCTATGGAAAATTGAATGTAGTTTCTAAACTACTAGGTTTATTTTTCTAAAAAAAAAATCTATTTGGTGAAAAATTGAAATTTCAATGCAATAGTACTTAAATTTCAAGGAAAAAATAAAAAGTAGGTGTCTATCTATCCACCTAACACATAATAAAATTATAATTTTTAGATATAAGTAGAGGACTCATATCCAGGATGCTGATGCATATTTTTTTTGTATTTTTTCCAAGCAAATAATTAATTATGAATTGCAATTACAACTTTAAAAAAATATAAAAACTTCATTATATACGGCCACCTTAGCTTGGTCAAAACTTTATGAAATTCAATTTTTTTTCAATCCTATAATTATGTGAAGCATAGTATATATGACACATGTTTGGATTCAAAATGTGATCCAGAAAATGGATAATAATTATTTATTAGATTCAAACTAAAAGTATAATTTATATTGGTGGAAAGTTAAGAGCTCCTTTACAAACCCTTTTCGTTTCATCAATTTTGGGTAAAAGTTGGTAGTCTTGTATGCTGCAAAGTACTGGAAAAGCAAGGTAAATTGTTAAACACATTTTTAGTGTTGACTTCTTAGGATTGGCAAGTCCGAACCAAAACCAAAAGCAAGCCCAAGCCTAATACCTAGGCATTAATTTTGTGTCAAAAATATTGAATATCCGATTTGAATCCAATATCCAATATGTTCTATATAGAGTTGCAAAAAATTTATATAATTCATAATATATGATTTAAAAATGCAATAAAGTTTATAATTT
>VDFB02248442.1:94381-152711 GCA_007258455.2 Sequoia sempervirens | reverse complement strand
AATTCAATATGATAATGACAACAACAAGTTTCAAAAAACTTGTTTATCTTCACATAATATGGCTTTAACCTTTGAAACATTGTTTGCCCAATCTTTATATGAGGATATGCATTACAAAAGTTCATATACATTTCAAATTGTGTTATTTCTAGCCAATGTTTGATATGATTTTCATAAATACTAGGTCCAATCCTATGTCTCATAACATCTCTAGTATTTGATGATGGACGAGTCTGATCATGCCAAAAACCTGATACCAAGTTCCTAACAACATCTTCAATCCTATCACAATGGGGACCTCTACACATAATTGCCCAATTGCCTTCTAAAATATCATCCAAAAACTTTCTCTTTTTCTCATATTTATCAATGTGGTTCTACTATAACCAATTTTAGTTGAAAGTGCAAACATTTTTCTTTTTCTTGCTATATCTTGATGTACAATAGATGTCAACATCACCCTTCTTGTAGTGGCCTTATCCACTGATCGAGATCCTTTCCCAATGGAATCTAAACCCCTTTTAACATTTTGAACAATATCCTTTTGTAATTCCATGTGTTTCTTCTTATTTGATGCCAAATGTACACCCAACAATTGTGAATCTTTAGGCTCATCACAGAAAAGTAAATGTGATAACAATTGGGTTTTCTCAAGTGTATAAAGATGATTGAAATGATTATTGATCATTCCATTTACAGATTTAGTCATTGACCTCTTTCTCTTATTATAAGGCTGGTTGGCATAATATTTGAGTTTCTCCATATCCATTTCAAGTAAATGATCTAAATTTCTATGAGAAATTTGTTTCCCCACCTTCTCAACTAGTTTTATATGCTCATCCATACCAGTAGGAGGAAGTGATCCGACCCTCTCCAACATGCATTGTTTGAACTTGTGCCTCCTCCCTATCTTCAAGGACCATGCATTCTTGAGCAGATTCATTTGATCCAATGTCTAGATTTGGCTTGACTTGAGCATGAAAACTTCCTGCTTGTTGAGCCCTTCCTACACATGTGTCACAAAATATTTTGCAAACAAAAGTGAGATATGATGTTAAATATAAGTGAAGTTTATGTATGCAAGCAAACAAACTGATAAAACATGATGACCTAGAAGTAAGAGAATTTTGTGCTAGTTTTATGTGCTCATCCATACTAGTAGAAGGAAGTGATATTGACCCCTCTCCAACAAGCATTGTTTGAACTTGGGTCTCCTCCCTAACTTCAAGGTCCATGTGTTCTTCAACGGATTCGTTTGATCCAATATCTAGATTTGGCTCGACTCCCACTTGAGGAATCCCTAGAGCATAAAACATAAAAAATAATTTGAGAACATTGAAGTGATGAAAATAAAAGACCAAAGACACAAAACAAAAATATTGAAACAAAAAAAATTGGCTTAAGGAATTGGAGTCAAGGATAATATAAACATTGCAACTTGCATGACCAAGATGACTTGAGGACATTTAAAAGTATTCATAGTCATTCAAGTGCAATGATGGTTAGAAAATTTCAAAGTAAAAGTCCTAAACACACACTTGAGAGTGAGAGAGAGAAGAAACAAGCATGTACCTTGTTTCTTTCTATGATAATTTTCCAAGTTTTGGTCACGCCTCTTTTATTCTTCTTCTTTTAACAATTTTGGTTGAGACACATTTTTTCTTTTTCTTTGTTGTCCCATTTTCTTCTTCAATGTAAAGATGACTCTAAATAAGTCCTCTACCAAATTAGTTAAATTATCCTTGAAATTTTTCCTTGATTGATAAAAATGAAAAGTTGTCGAGCTCCAATATTTGCCTCATTGATAAATGTGCAGAAAATTCTTCTCCAAAATTTGCGCTCCAACTGAATCAAAATTATTCAAGTGTACATGGAATAACTAGATCCTAGTTTAAATGAATCAAATAGTAAACAAACAAGTTATTTCATTGTGGAGTTTGTTGAACATATTTAATTCATAGGTATGCACAACATATCTAGTAATTTTAGAATTTTGTTAAAGTGTCAAAAATGTATATTAGAGGTATAATTTGAATTGAATTTTCTTAATTATATTTGAATTGAATTTCAAGTTAGTTGTCAAAAATGTATAATAGAGGTATAATTTGAATTAAATTTTCTTAATTATATTTGAATTGAATTTTTAAGTTACTTGTCAAAAGCATTATAATAGCTTCGATATAATTTGAATTGAATTTCAAGTTACTTGTCAAAAGATTATATCTTGTTCTCAACTCAATGGTTCATGGCTTAAGTCATTTAAAAAATATATTTATTGTGATCAACATGAATGAACGTAATTATAAAGTGGCATCGATTTCCCTAAAATTCTACTAGAGATCAAATGTATATTGAATATAAGGAAATGTAAGTTGTAAGAGATCATAAAATAAGAAAACATGTATGTATATTCGAATATTTAAAGCAAATGCATACATATATTATGTGTAAACATGTTTAAACCATAAGCAAACACATGTACATACATGTAAAGGGATTCAATACATATAAACATAACACATATTATAAGCAAAGAGGTAAATGTATGTATATATCATATAAGAAAATATATGTACATATCATAAAAGCAAAATGTAAATTAAAGATCATCAAATGTCGAATACTAAAGATTAAAAAATAAGCAAATGTAAGTTAGAGATCATCAAATATCAAATACTATTAAATATCATCATATAATCAAATACATGTGGTCAAGATCATAAATCTAGAGTGCATGGCCTAATATGAATGTCTACTCCTAGACGAATGGCCATCTGAATAAGAACGGTCCTACTCTGATGGATGTGTTGAGCCCTGCAAATAAAATTGTGTACAAGATGTGTTAAATACATATAATTTATATTAAATAAATTTTATGAAAGTTATTTTTAAATGAACTTGTATTTTTAAATATCAATCTAGATCTATGCATACATAAATATATTGCATGTACATATACACATGTGATTATATAAAAATGTAAAACTCACATGTCCACTAATAGTAGATTCATCCACAGAATCACATCAATCATGCACATGATCTGGACCAAGGCTAGGAGTGATATGAGGTATGTCCACCTATAACAATATATATACACATATATATCAACTTAAATGAATATCTAGTTAAAAAAATAATGAAAAAAATAATGAAAAAAAATTGAAACATTCACACATACATGCACATCATCTGCTATCGAATGACCTAAGTCCTCTGAAATAGTCACCTCCACAATATCCACCAAACGATCAAGTGACAAATCAACATATGCATCCATCTGATCTATCCCATGTCGTGTCATAAATGATGAATGTAGAGGACTATGAAGGTGAGATGGCACTGGTGATGATGAACCAGAACCAATCAACATATCAGTAAAACCCATAGTCTATGCAGATGCCGTATGAACTGTAGTTGGATCCTGATGCACACTAGTGCTCGGCTGAGAGTGATGGGATCCTGGAACTAAATGACCTCTACATCTCAAATGATCTCTAACATGCTCTATACCCATCCCATTGTCTAATGCAATGTGGGCATATGCCTCCACAGGTCCTTAGCCAAACAATGCAGAGTCATGCATGACATATCTCCTATAAGTGCATCAAGTTGTGTAGGAGTAGGGATGCTAGCCACTGTAAAAGGATCCATGGTGATCCACTTTGCTAAAATTGGTGTGGATCGGGAATGTCTGGACATCAAATACTGACCTACATGATCATCAGATATCCTAGTGGTGGTAGCTGCAATGTCACCTACAGTGTCAATTGCTTCCTTTTGGGAAGCAATGACAACCTCATCTACTATGGGGGCTAGAGCTAGGGTGAGAGAAAGAGACCTGTCACCAACCAATACCCTAAACACTGGGGGTGGTCTATCTGCTCAACAATAGGTGGGCCTATCAACAATCCTACCATGCCCCTAACCAGCATATAGTGGAATGTCTAGGTAGTTAAATTTGAGGCCCAAATGGACCTTAGCATACAACTACTGAACAAAATACAATGGAACCTAGTCATTTTTTGGGTATAGACCATGTGCTGTGAGCAATCGTGGGTAGATCAATGAGGCCATAGCATGATTGGCACATCTAGTTACCTGGTATCCCCTAACCTTACACACATTTTGATAAAATGGAAAACAAGTGGCTTTTATCATTTCTTTCATGACACTATCTTGTATTTGTTTAAGGGGAACGTCACCATGCACTTCTTCCTCCATGCGGGAAAGAATAGTAGTCACTCTATCTAGGGAATATGCACTAGTCCTCTCAAGTTCATCATTTAGTTTTTCTAGACTATGCAATATTAACATGCATGCTTCACTATATATCCCCGGGTTTACACCCTGTGCTAATGAATCTCTCAATTTTTTAATCTCATTACTAGTATTTGCAAACAAAGAATCTGGCACAAGTGGAACATGATCTGCATTTTCCATGTTATATATATATATATATACAGTACACCTAAAAGAGCAATGATACTTTGGTAAATAATATATCTAGATAAAGGGAATTGGTGCAGGAGCACCTGCCAAAGGTGCCAAGGTGCAAGCACATTTTGAATTCTTGTTTTAAAAATCTATTTCATTTTGTTGTGTAAGGCCTTTAACACTTTTAGATTGTGTTTGGGGACCCTTTGGTTCATTAGGTAAAATTTGAATCAGTTGGGAAGTCTTTTGGTGGTCTTTCCCTAAAGTTTTTGTAAAAGATTGAAAACACACTGGGTTTTCCAATAGTTAGTTTTTGGCCGTTCTTAGGCTCAATGAGAAAACCTAACTATTTCTAGGCATAGTAAAAGCTCATCCTCAACCTGTATTAAAGGTTAGAATTTTTGTATGTTGGAGTCTTCATGAGAATAATCAAGAAACAGTGATTTTAGTGATCAAAGAAATTTGTTTTTCCTGTTCTTGTTAGTGTGACAGTAATTAGATGAATGGAATAATTCTTTTGTTGGTTTAAGAGTATGTAAAGCATCCTTTTGAAGTTTTGTTTTGGTGTTTTTAAATAGCTTTTCCATTGCTTTCTTCTTTTTGTAAAAATCTGTCTTTTCTTAAGTTCAATTCTGACTGGTAAAAATCTAGAATTATGGAGTTTTAGGTTGTTTCTGACCGTACCAGGTAGTATGGACACAGAGGAAACAATACTAAACTCCAAGCTTGTAACTAATGTACATATAGTGGTCATTAAAGGTTCAATAAGCAAGCTAGAAGACTACTCCTAGGCGAGTTTGGAAGCCCGGCTAGGAAAGACAGTCAAGAAGGAAAAACCCTAACGTAGCAGGGGTGTGGCATCATTAATATCATAAGGTGTATTGTGAATGCAGGAAGCTTTGAGAAGGTGTGGAAAAGAAAATAGAGGACTCTTCAATGCATTGGAGGTTAGAAAAGGCAGAATAGACCAAGGAAAGGTCTTAAGAAACCCTAGTTTCCACCAAGGTTGGATTGTACCTCTGTACGGGTAGGAAAGGTACCAAATACCAAAGAATCTGTTAGAGCTTGGGAAAAGAGCCAGAGTGTCAAAAGAAAGTTTGGCACAAGCAGTTGGAAGAAGAGAGTTCTAAACTATTCTTTGTGTTGAGAGGGCTAAAAGGGGCTCAAGGCTTGTAGCCCTGCCCAAACCCTAGAACTGAGATTTTATGGAAACGATGGAGAGTTGGAGCTTGGTGTTTGTTCAAGCACCTGTAGAATGTGATTTTAGAAGCCTTGGAAGGTGTCACACACCCCTGTAACAGAGTTAGGAAACATTTGTGCATGGTTAGCTTTTAAGGTGATTAAGGGCTAGGTAGTGAAAGAGAGGAAGAACATCAAGTGAGGTTTGGTGAATGAATTGCAACTTGATAGCAGGGTTGGCAGAGAAGACCAGGGGTACCTAAATACCTTTAGGACCTATAGGTTTAATCATGGAGAGAAACACCAAGGGTTATTCAATTTGAGACCCAGAGCATTGAGATTGTGACTATCTCAATCCAACCTTGTTTCTATTAGATTGGTATCAGAGCACAGTGAAAGATTTGGGAAAGCAGCTTATATGTCAGAAGTTGAATCAAGTGAACCACCCAAGATGGTGACAAATGCACAGTTAGCCAAGATGGTTGAAGAGAGAGAAGAGGATAACAAGTCTCTAAAGGAAAGAATAGAGTAGCTTGAGGAAGCATTGAACAAGGTGAAGTTGGAAGGTAAAGTGCCAAAGGAAGAAGAGGTTGTAGAGGAGGACAAAGTCCCTGAACCTAACCCTATTCTGGAGGAGGAGCCTTTCTTGAAGGCATTAAAAGCCCTGAGTGGAAAAGGACTTGAGGGCATACCACTATTCCATGGAAAGATGGATCCTGATTTGGTCATGGACTAGATAGATGGAATGGAGAATCACTTTGATTGTGATGGAGTTACTGAAGCACAGAAAGTGAAGGTTGCAAAATCAAGGTTGAGAGGATCAGCTTTGACATGGTGGAAATTTGTTCAGAATGAAAGGGAGAAAGAAGGCAAGCAACCCATATCAACCTGGAAAGGAATGGTTGCTAAAGTGAAAGAAGCATATATGCCAGATGACTATGAGATCCAACTCCACAAGAAGAGGTAGAGTTTAAGACAAAAAGATCAAGATGTTAACACCTACACTGAAGAGTTTCAGAAGCTTTGCTTGATATCAAATGTGGCAGAAGATGAGAGCCTAAAAGTGGCTAGATACCTCAATGGTTTGAAGTGGAACATTCAAGAAGAGATGGCTTTACTCAGCCCCAAGACAGTCCACCAATGTTATCAGCTGGCTATAAAGATTGAAGAGAGGAATAATAGAAAGCATGATCAGTCCTCTAAGAGCAGAGGCAGAGGTAGAGATCAAATAGGACAATGTGGAGGTTACTAAGGAAGAGGTAATGATCAAAGAACCCAAGGAGAATCTAAGCTTACTGAGCATGGAGGTGAAACATCTTCAAGAGGAGGATTTAATAGAGGAAGAGGACCTCAAGGAGGTTCAAACAGAGGAAGAGGAGCAGGAAAAAGTAACTCCTACTTTGCCACCATGAAATGCTATCATTGTAATCAGCTAGGTCATCCAGCTTATAGGTGCCCAGAGAAAGCTTCTTCATCTAGCAATGAGAAAAGACTAGCTTATGCACAAGATGACACCATGAGTGTCAAGTCACCTGAGATCAGTCATATATAATTAGAAGTAGGTGAAAATCTGATGTTTAATAGAGTGTTGATCAGACAACCGGTCAAGGAATAACCCAAGCAAAGGAGAGCTTTGTTTAGAGCAAGGTGCAAGATATTGGGGAAGGTATGCAAGGTCATTGTAGATTTTGGTTCTATAGATAATATCATCTCTAAGGAGGCAGTAACTAAGTTAAAATTGCAGAAGGTACCTCATACCAATCCTTACAAGGTCACATGGCTGAACAAAGGGCAGAGTGTTCTAGTGAATGAGTAGGTTACAGTGGAATTCTCAATTGGAAGCTATAAAGACAAGATGATTTGTGATGTACTACCCATGGATGCATGCCATATTTTTCTTGGCAGGCCATGGCAATATGACAGAGGTGTTGTATATCATGGAACGAAGAACACCATTGAGTTCAAGAAGGATGGAAGAACCTTCAAGCTGCAATCATTGATTGAAGATGATGAAGGATAGTCCAAGGTTCCTAATATCATGTTGAGCAGTGGTAAAGAGTTCATCAAGGATCTACACCAAGGGAATGAAGGTTATGTGGTCCTAATGCAGTCCAAAGAGGAAGAAAAGGCTGAGAAGATAGTCATACCTGAAATAGTTCAAAGGCTGCTAAAAAAGTACAAGAGCATAGTGAGTGATGGAACACCTGCAACTCTACCACCAAAGAGAGCAATAAGTCATCAAATTGATTTCATACCTGGAGCTTCATTGCCTAACAAAGCAGTATACAAGCTTACACCTGAGCAGAACCAAGTGGTGGCAAGACAAGTGGAAGAATTGTTGAATCAAGGTCTAATTCAAAAGAGCATCAGCCTTTGTGCAGTCCCAGCTGTTTTAGCAACAAAAAAAGGAGGTAAATGGAGACTTTGTACTGATTCTAGAGAAATTAATAGAATCACAATTAGGTATATATTCCCAATACCTAGAATTGAAGATTTAATGGATTGCCTTAGAGGTGCAAAATTCTTCACCAAGTTAGATCTTAAGAGTGGGTATCACCAAATCAGAATTAAGGAGGGTGATGAATGGAAGATAACTTTTAGGACAAATGATGGTTTGTATGAGTGGAAAGTGATGCCATTTGGCCTCTCAAATGCCCCTAGCATGTTCATGAGACTAATGAATGAGGTGCTTAAGGATTTCATAGGGATTTTTGTGGTAGTCTACTTGGATGACATACTGATTTTCAGTAAGACAACAGAAGAACATTTGAAGCATGTGGAGATGGTACTAAAAAGGCTGCAAGAAGAACAATTGGCAATCAACCTTGAGAAGTGTGAGTTCTTCAAAAAATAACTTGTGTATCTAGGCTTTATGGTATCCCAAGGAACCCTGAAGATGGATCCAAGTAAGGTGGAAGCCATCCTAAACTGGCCTACACCAACCACAGCAACAAAGGTAAGAAGTTTCCATGGTTTAGCTCAGTTTTATAGGAAGTTCATAAGGAATTTTAGTGGCATATGTGCACCAGTGCTAGATACAATCAAGGGTGGTCAGAAAAAAAAAGTTTAAGTGGACACAAGAAGCTGATAAAGGGTTTGAAAAGCTGAAACAAGAAGTGGCAACATAACCTATCCTGTTATTGCCTAGTTTTGATAAATTGTTTACAGTTGAGTGTGATGCAAGTGGAGTAGCAGTAGGAGGAGTTCTTAGTCAAGAAGGTAGGCCTGTAGCCTTCTTTGGTGAGAAACTCAATGAAGCTAAACAAAAATACTCCACCTATGATATGGAACTTTATGCTTTAGTGCAGTCCCTTAGGAAGTGGAGGCATTATTTATTGCCCAAAGATTTTGTAGTCTTCACAGATAACCAAGCACTCAGTTACATCAACACCCAAGAGAAGTTAAGCAATAGACATTTGAAATGGATGGAGTACATCCAAGCCTTTACATTTACCATTAAACACAAGAAGGGGAAGCAAAACAAAGTAGCAGATGCATTAAGCAGGAGGATGCTGACAGTCCAAGAGATACAACTGAAAAGCATTGGATTGGAGAGTTTTAAAGACCTCTATGGTGAGGATGAAGATTTCTCAAAAGCCTACAAGGTATGTTCAGATTTTGAAAATCATTTTCATAGTCAATATGCTGAGTATACACTGCAAAATGGATTGTTATTCAAGGGAAATCTGTTATGTGTTCCAAGAGGATCAATGAGGGAAAATCTGATCCAAGAGAAACACAATGGCAGTCTTAGTGGGCATTTTGGAATAAATAAGACTTTAGAGCTGGTACAAAGATTTTATTACTGGCCTAAGTTGGCAAGAGATGTTAGGAAGTATGTAGAACATTGTGTTGTTTGCATGAAAGCCAAAGGGGGAGCTAGCAATGTTGGGTTGTATCAGCCCCTACCTATTCCTAATAGACCATGGGAGTGTGTGAGCATGGATTTTGTGGTAAGTCTTCCCAAGACTAAAACTGGTTTTGACAGTGTTTTTGTAGTTGTGGATAGATTCAACAAGATGAGTCACTTTATTCCTTGCAAGACTACACAAGATGCAAGTTACATTGCCCATCTCTTTTTCAGGGAAGTTGTAAGAATCCATGTATTGCTATTGAACATTATATTAGACAGGGATGTGAAGTTCATGAGCCATTTTTGGAAAACACTATGGAGCATATTGGGAACAAATTTGTCATTTGGATTAGCTTACCATCCTCAGACCGATGGTCAAACAGAGGTGGTTAACAAAGTGTTAGGAAATATTTTGAGGTGCTTGACAAAGGAATATGGACAGAACTGGGATATGGTCATTTCTCAGGTTGAATATGCATACAATGACAGTGTTAATAGAACTACAGGGAAAAGTCCATTTGAAGTTGTCTATGGGATGCACCCAAGAGGAGTTTGTGAACTCAAAGACCTTGGAACAATGGAGAATAGGAGTGGACATGTAGAATACTTCACTCATACCATGAAGGAGATTCATGAGCAGGTTAAGAAGACAATCACAGCAGCAACACAAAAATTGAAAGATAAAGTTGATGAGTCAAGGAGAGATGTGCAGTTTCATGTAGGTGACTATGTTATGGTTCATCTTAACAAATAAAGGATGTAGAAGGGAATGTCAACCAAAATGGAGATGAAAAGAATAGGACCATGCAAGGTGTTAGCTAAGTATGGGAAGAATGCATACAAGGTAGAGCTTCCATCAGATTTGGGTATATCTCATGTATTCAATGTTGTTGATTTGATCAAGTACAAGGGAACAGTCAAGAAATCTTTAAGGATATCAGTAATATACCCCTTCCAAGTCAAGAGAAAGCTCAGGTAGAGAAGGTCTTGGAGTCCAAAGTGAAGAAAGCAACAAGACACAAGGCATACATGGAACACCTTGTCAAGTGGAAGGGCAAACCTGAATCTGAGGCTACTTGGGTTGAAGAAGCAGATTTCAAGAAGAAAGGAATTGATTTATCACTGATATCTCCTCAAGTTCCTTGATCTTTTTGCTGAGAGGGGGAGAATGGTGCAGGAGCACCTGCCAAAGGTGCCAAGGTGCAAGCACATTTTGAAGTCTTGTTTTAAAAATCTATTTCATTTTGTTTTGTAAGGTCTTTAACACCTTTATATTGTGTTTGGGTACCTTTTGGTTCATTAGGTAAAATTTGAATAAGTTGGGAAGTCTTTTGGTGGTCTTTCCCTAAAGTTTTTGTAAAATATTGAAAACACACTGTGTTTTCCAACAGTTACTTTTTGGTCGTTCTTAGGCTCAATGAGAAAACCTAACTATTTCTAGGCATGGTAAAATCTCATCCTCAACCTGTATTGAAGGTTAGAAGTTTTGTATGTTGGAGTCTTCATTAGAATAATCAAGAAACAGTGATTTTGGTGATGAAAGAAATCTGTTTTTTCCTGTTCTTGTTAGTGTGATAGTAATTAGATGAATGGAATAAGTCTTTTGTTGGTTTGAGAGTATGTAAAGCATCCTTTTGAAGTTTTATTTTGGTTTTTTTAAATATCTTTTCCATCGCTTTCTTCTTTTTGTAAAAATCTATGTCTTTTCTTAAGTTCAGTTCTGACTGGTAAAAATCCAAAATTATGGAGTTTTAGGTTGTTTCTGACCGTACCAGGCAGTATGGATGCAGAGGAAACAATACTAAGCTCTAGGCTTGTAAATAATTTACATATAGTGGTCATTAAAGGTTCAATAAGCAAGCTAGAAGACTGCTCCTAGGTGAGTTTGGAAGCCCAACTAGGAAAGACAGTGAAGAAGGCAAAACCCTAACGTAGCAGGGGTGTGGCATCATTAATATCATAAGGTTTATTGTGAATGCAGGAAGCTTTGAGAAGGTGTGGAAAAGAAAATAGAAGACTCTTCAATGCATTGGAGGTTAGAAAATGCAGAACAGACCAAGGAAAGGTCTTAAGAAACCCTAGTTTCCACCAAGGTTGGATTGTACCTCTATATGGGCAGCAAAGGTACAAAATGCCAAAGAATTTGTTAGAGCTTGGGAAAAGAGCTAGAGTGTCAAAAGAAAATTTGGCACAAGCAGTTGGAAGAAGAGAGTTCTAAACTATTCTTTGTGTTGAGAGGGCTAAAAGGGGCTCAAGGCTTGTAGCCCTGCCAAAACCCTAGAACTGAGATTTTATGAAAACGATGGAGAGTTGGAGCTTGGTGTTTGTTCAAGCACCTGTAGAATGTGATTTTAGAATCCTTGGAAGGTGTCACACACCCCTGTAACAGAGTTAGGAAACATTTGTGCATGGTTAGCCTTTAAGGTGATTAAGGGCTAGGTGGTGAAAGAGAGGAAGAACATCAAGTGAGGTTTGGTGAATGAATTGCAACTTGATAGCAGGGTTGGCAGAGAAGACCAGGGGTACCTAAATACCTTTAGGACCTATAGGTTGAATGGTGGAGAGAAACACCAGGGTGATCCCATAATAGTGGTTTACAATTTTTGGCCAAACTGGACATTGAAATTATTATTTTTAACTAAATCTTCACATTCGGGCACCTATAGCGGCTAAACTGTGAGGAATTTGAAGATGGTGCAAACTAGAGTCTCATCAAATTTTTTCTGAAGATTCTAAAAATATTTTTTTCAAAATTTTTGGAATCAAATTGCACTTCTTTTTCCATCTCCCATGAAAATTGATTTTTTCAGAAAACAACATTTTTAAAAAGTGATGCACACCGTATAATGCATAACTTTTTTTCCATGAAGAATAAAATTCTAATTCTTTCAAATTTAGATTTGTAACTCTGATATCTAGTGCTTCCACTTGGTTAGATAGTTTTGATTGAATATTTTTTCCTTAATCAAGTTTCAAAGTCAAACAAATTACAATTCATACTAGCGTGCATATAGCATTAACTTTTTGTATATGTTAAAATTTTTATTTTATTTTTTGTTGGATCAAGGACTTCAATATCTAGTGCACTCATATTTTTCAATTTTTTTTTTGATAATATTCTATTTTTCCACATGTGAAGAAAAAAGAAATTTATTTTGATGAAAAACCTATGTTTAATAAAACTTAAAAAACAAATACATAAAAACCAAAAATATTAAAATTATATTCATTGGATAGCTTGTTCTAAGGAATACCATAATCATTTGAAATAAATATTAAATGAATTCATTTGATCCCCCAAAATCTAAATCAAAAGTGATTTTTTATCAGCATTTTGATAGGTGTAAAGGAGATGCATTTATAGGTATGGTTTAAAACTAGCGAGGTTCTATCTAAGGGGGTTTGATCTAAGGTGATTTAATCAAACCCTCTTCAATTGGAATCCTTAAAATGGAACTTTTTAAGGCTTAAATCATTATATTTTCTAAAAATATGTGATTTCAGCTAAAATTCGTTCCTCTCAAGAATTGTAAACCACTATTATGACAGCACCCACCAAGGGTTATTCAATTTGAGACCTAGAGCATTGAGATTGTGACTATCTCAATCCAACCTTGTTTCTATCAGGAATACAAATCTAAAATAGAACTTGTAATAATTCATCTAGACTCATCAATAATATTTTCATACCATTAAAAATTTAAAAAGAATTGGAAGACAAGTATAATCTATAACATAGCATTCTTAAATGGTTCAAATTTTAAATGAAACGATGAAATAAAGAAAAAGAATAGAAAGATAAAGTATAAAATTATTTGAAAATAATTGGGGATAAAAATATTTAATCTAATAGTTTTTAACATAAATGAACTTCAATTATATAGCCAAGAACATAAAAAAATTATAGATTGGAAAGCAAAATAATCAGACATTTATCATATTTTTATATGTATAAAGTTTAGATACCATCAAACTATTTAAACTTATAGATTGCATAAAGCTATAAATTGAATTTCATTAAAACTAATTTATTAAGAATCAAATCTAATAAATTTTGACTTCATTGCATACTTGTTATAAATATCTCACTAATCCAACCATACATATTATATATGTTAAATATATTTACCCTTAAATATATATACTTGTTATAAATATATATTGAAAGAAGATGAAGGTCCTTATTTACCCTTAAATGACATTTAAATTGGATATTTTAATGTTCAATATAATGAAATGTTTAAAAAATGAAAGTGACAATAATATTGAAAATAAAAATGTTGAACATGAATGTGAAGATATTGTAAAATTTGATGGAACACATATTGATAAGAGTAGTATCATAGAAGAAGAAGAAGAAATACATCAACAATTTCTTGACTAATGTGGATATGAACCCTTTGACATTGAAATTGCACTCAATAATTGACTTGTTGATAACAATGATTAAATTGATAGCTCACATGAACCAATGAAACTCAATGTGTCTCCAAATTATATAAGAAGAGAGAACCTTTGTGAAGAAGAAAAAGAAATTCAAAAACCATCTTTTTGTAATGAGTTTGTTAAAATTTAAAAACATTCAAGAACCCCAAAATGGTTTCAAATTGATGAGCATAATAGAAATTCTTGAAGGCAAGAGGTCATCACAAACCATTCGTTTGTGGGCTTCAAAAAATTTCAATGAATGGTTTTCTAATAAGACATTAACCAAAAAATTCCAAATTTTTATACAATTACTAAAGACATGTACAAAATGAGACCTTTACTAAATAAATTTCAAAGATTCATGTAAACAAAAAGTTTGATTGAAATAATATTGTTGTTAAAGTTTTTTTTTAATGCATTCAATTCTATTGTAAATAATTTAGTAAGGAAAAAGATAAAAGAGTTGCTCATAGAGTAATAACATCATTAGTAAGAAATTAAAAAATTAAAAAGGCTCAATTATTAAGGTAAACTTGTCTTGAATTAAGCCTAAATCATAAAACATTATCAAAAGTACTATGAATAAGATCATGATTAGAAAGTCCTATTCAAAATCATACTTGGGCTTTTAGCAGTAGGCTTCCATGAGTTGATAAGAAGCTAATTAATAGCACAAAGGATGAAATTCAACAATTTTGGCACTCTAACTCTAGATTTACATATGAGGTTGGAAACAACATTTTTTATACTCTACCTAGGCCATGATTTGTTATGAGTACGAAGAGTTTATGATAGAAATACATCCATTATTGTTGAGTTAAAAGTAGGTTAAATATTATTTTTCTTAAAAATTCACTTTTATATAAATGTAGGTGTTTTGGAGAACAAAGCTATAGTATGAATAAGTGATTGACATCAATGGCTATAAATTTCAAGGTGGGGAAATTCAATATAATTCATAAGGTGTTATAATATTAAATGCTTTCATTGTTTAGTTAGTTTTAATCAATGTTGTATGATTTATTAAACATTTTTTTAATATTTAAATGTAGGTGTTTTGGGGAGTAGAAGTGATAGATCTAGCTCATTGAGAAAGGATATAGGTAGAGAGGAGGAGTGACCTTGACAAGTATTGAGACATGGATCACCTCAGGGTGGTAGATATGAGTGGAACATATCCATAGAGAAGGATAGGCTAAGAGGATAGATATAGGAGACAAATACCTTAGGGGCACCTTTTTAGTTGTGTGTATGCTCTACAGAGTGGATTTACTCATGAGTGCTTTGATGTATTTGAAGACACATTTGTACATGAGAACATAGATAATATGATATGGGAACTATTAGTTGTGTTGATGATGGGTGTGATATTTTATGTGTATGTTGATGATGTGCATGATATATATAGTTATATTTCTTGTATTTGGATGCTCATAGGTATGGATGTTCATGAATATTATGTGTATGTCTAATGGTGGCATGTGGAAGGATAAATATGGCTATTGAAAACTTTACCATTATCTTGACAACTAATTATGGCTATATGATTATCTTATTGTAATGAACCTAAGTTAATTCGATAGATATTAGTGAAGTTGAATTAGGAAGCATGGATTGTGCTTTATTATACACATTTTACATTTAAAAATATGGGTCTAATTTTTGTGATATTGAAATTCAGTTAAATTTCTTCAATAGTATATCCAAGGTATAGGGATATATTAGTGGTAGGAGTAGTGTAGGATAAAAAGGAGAATGTATAAAGAGGGGAAGGTCTAGAAAGGTAATGACATGGTAATGGAAGGAGAAGTTACAGTATAAGATTAGATTTTCATAGGATAAGGAGGAATGGTATGAAGAACATATCTACATATAGGATAGTGCTAGTAGTAACAATGGTGTGAACATATATAAAAGGATGGGAGATAAGAAAAATACTAGTGGAGAGAAAGGCGGTAGGACATGGGTGGTGGATCCCATGGAAGTGGTAACTATAGTATGATAGGAGGAATCATTATAAGAGGATGAAGGGTAGATGGATGCATAGAGGGTACAACATTATTAAAATCCATTAGAGTGGTAATATTATGAATAGTATAATTCCCTAAGGCTAGCCACCTAATACATTAGATAAATTACTAGCCAATGAGTGAGGATATTTAGGGTGGAGAGGTGCATCAATACATAATTATCAATTTAGGAAAATATCTTGTTTAGCAACATATGTATCTAAATCATAGTCTTGATCATTATTTTTCATCTTCTTTAATGTGGCTCTTTATATGGTTGTCATTAGCTATTATATCAAAAAATGATTCAATCGTCATTTTATTTGCTAGCCATATTAGAGTTAAGATGAAAACTCCATAAAACAAGATTTTAAAGGATATTAATTTAACTAGATAAAAGATCAAGGAAAACACTCTCAAACATGCAATATACCCCAATTTCTTAGACAATGCATATTTCCTAATAATGTGTGCAACTAAAAACTAATAACATGTAATGAATGGATGTAGGTGATAATAATTAAATAATCCTAATTGAACTAGGGTTGTCCCTTTTATATATTTAAGAAGTTGTAAGAGCATTGTATGAAATTGTAAGATGGGAATTACTTATGAAATGTTATATGACACATAAGAGAATAAAAAAGGGGGGTTGTACACTAGAATATTGATTAGAATTATGAAAATCATCAAGATCATCTTAAATAATGGGTTTGAATATCTCAAAAATGGAGTGTCGGTTATGAGGAGGAGGATTTGAATTTTTTTGACAAGATGTAAAGCATTTGTTAAATACATCCTATAAACCAAGTCAAGGAATATGGTGTTGGAATTTGTGCCAAATTTGGTGCCATTTTTAGGTCATTATTTTGGCTCCTGGCTTTGGTAAACCACACTAGGTTTATGGTTTAAATTTTTCCTATTTATGGGTGTTTGAGATGGAGAAAGCATAATGATTTTATAGGTATCATCATGCTACTAGAAATTACTCCATATGAATCACATGTTGATGATACTGCTATAAGGGTATGCACATGAATATTTTATTGTAAATGATATTATTATCAAATAATATAATTGGTTCATGTTTTTGGTTGTGGGATTTTTCTTACAAGAGGATTTTCCCATGTACATAATTATGTTATAAATTTATAATTTATACATTTTTCTTGTAACTAAAATTAAATCTATTTTGTATATTTATCTCTTGATAGGTTAATATGGACATTTTTAATGTTACAAATGATACAATTTGTGGTTCTATTTGAACTTCACAACTTTATATTGTTTGTTTCCATATGCTATTAAGTTCTTATATATGTTTCACTTGGTCTTTCCATTTAGGAGCAGGCTATCCATAGCTTTGATTGTTGAAATGGGAAGGAATATTTCATTTACACATAGAACATAAAAATGTATGCAAAATGGGGAAGAAAATTCAATTTGAATTCAACAAATTTGAAAACACTTTAAAAACTTCCAAACAAATCCAATTTGAATTCAACAAATTTGAAAAAAATTGCATCTAGGGTTCCAAAATTTACATATCAATGCATTTAAAACTCTAAAAAATTCTAATTTCAAATACCTGGTGCTCGTTATGGAAGTCAAGTTGATGAAGTTTGGAGAGACCAAGTTGAAGTTGTGTTCGTCAGAAAGAAGAAATCAGTTTGCTCGTCGTCATAGTCTCGGTTCGCCGCACGCAGGGAAAGCAAGTTCTGGTAATTTTAGAAAGTGACAGTCGAAATGCGATTTTTTGTTTTTTTGTCATATGTAAAGGGGTTCGGTTGATCCTAGGTTTTACCAAACCCATTTAAATATGTTTTTTTTAAAATTTAGGGTTTAGGGTTCGGTCGAACCAATGGTTCGACCGAACATAGGTGTTCGACCGAACATAGGTGTTCGACCGAACATAGGTGTTCGACCGAACATAGGTGTTCAACCGAACATAGGTGTTCGACAGAACCCCTTGAGTTTGAGGAAAAGGAAAAAAATGAAATTTCCTTCCTCATATAAATTGTAAACCACTATTCCGAAGTCACCCCATGATAGATGACACAATGGAAAGTTCAGTTGATTATGACATGCTTTCAAATCTACTACAACTAGGACATATTTTTGTAGTTGTTGCACCCTAGGGGAATGAAGAGAGATCAGACTATTGGTTGGCTCGATGTGTGCGGGTAAAGCATAAGCTAACACAACCAATGGAAGATGATGATGGTTTCATGTATCCTTTAGGTTCAGTTATGGCTGCAAACATATATGATTAGAAAGAATGGTGTACCTACATTTGAAGACTATGAGAAACACAAAACCATTCTCATGTATTCGCACCTTGTTATAGCAACAAATGTTAATTTTTTGAAGCATCATGCCAGACCAAAGACAAAACAACTATGGGCACTTAATAATGTTGAACATGAAGCAAAATTGGATACTCTTAAGCAAAGAGATGACCCTTCAGGCATACTTGAATAGCATTTTCAAGAATGGAAGGTATAATACTTATGTTCATTATGATTAAGTTCATTAGTGTTCTTTATTTAATACTAATCTTTTATATACTATTGCAATGCAGGTGTCTTTAATAGTGATATTTTGTATGCACTTTTGCAATATTTTTGGCAAGATTGATCATGGACTTGCTACAACAATAGCCAACTCTGATCCTTTCAAAGAGGTATGCGATAGATTAGAACAATATAGATTGCTTATTCTAAGCGTCTTTTATAGTTTGCATCACCAACTCATCATCATTCAGGTTGTTTAGATTAATACAGATTTGTTAGTCTAAGCATCTTTTCTATTGTGACAATATAGATTTCTCATTTTCCCACTTTTGCGATATTCCTAGCATGATTGATCATAGACCTGCTGCACTAGTAGCCACCTCTAATCCTTTCAGAGAGGTATGCGATAGATTACAACAATATAGATTGGTAATTTTAAGCGTATTTTATAGTTTGCATTACCATCTCATCATATTTTGTGTCATTTAGAATAATATAGAATTGTTATTCTAAGCATCTTTTATAGTTTGCATCACCAATTCATCATCATTCAGGTTGTTTAGATTAATATATATTTGTTAGTCTAAGCATCTTTTCTATTGTGACAATATAGATTTCTCATTTTCCCACTTTTGAGATATTCCTAGCACGATTGATCATGGACCTACTGCAATAATAGCCAGCTTTGATCCTTTCAGAGAGGTATGCAACAAATTACAACAATATAGATTAGTTATTCTAAGTGTATTTTATAGTTTACATTACCATCTCATCATATTTTGTGTCATTTAGAATAATATAGATTGGTTATTCTAAGCTACCTTGATGGTTTGTATAGGTTTTTGTCAGTCCAAAACGTGAACATATTGCTATTGCCGAAGAATATGCCCTGAATGCCTCCAATAGGAAAATTTTGTAAAATTTGAATTCTCAAATTGCAAACAATGTAAAATGGTCATAATTGTGTATGGGCATAATCTATACCTAGTGATGTTTTTTGAAATATGGATCAAATGTCTGGCATTGTATAAAGAGTATGTTTAAAAGGTAAAGGGGTATATATTTTGGAAACATAGGTTTTGTAAAGGGGTTTTTTTTGTACTTAATCGAGCTACAATCAAAGGTTTTCGTCCTGTTCTTTCCTATTAGTATGCTCATTTGAACTAGGTTTTGTAATATCTCCCATTTATATATAATAAATTATAGTGGCTTGCAACTTTTGCTCCTCAAATCCAACTTGGGTGCAACTTCATTTTTAGCAACTTTCATGAGGTTTTTAAGGAAATCAATGTTTTCAACCTTGCCACACCCTATATAATTCATCAAACACATCTATTAGGACCTGCACAAGCTTGATCTAACTTTAAATCTTGTTGCCCCCACATTACATTGACATTAGCAAGTTGTAACCACCATTTTTGGTGCAGAAGCACCTACACCACAATATCATTGTGGATAATTTTAATGATTAAAGTGTTAATATTTTGAGTTTTTTTCTTTAATGAGATCTAATAGTCCTAATGACCATGAATTAGGAGGAGTTTTTAGGTTTTAGGGTCAAAAAAAATGGAGATCCCAACTTGTCCTAGTTGTTGCTTTGTAACCTTCGAAGGAAAAATTAGTAAATTTATTTAGGGACAAGCAAGAACAGTGTTTTGAACATGCAATGATGCTATTTCAAGCCATTAAGTGAGGTCATAGTAAAGTTAGAAGTGGAAAAGTGCAACATTTCATTATGAGTCATATTAATGTGAAAAATGTTTGTATTTTGGCCTTCAACGGTCAGTAACGTTTCAAAAGTCAGTTAATATTGGTGGTTAAAGGCATTGGGAGTTGGATTCCAAGGAATAGCAATGTACTTAAGGCCTTCAAGGGCTCGAGACAAGTTTGGTTGAAGGATTTTTTTCTTTGAATCAATAAAGTTTCAATTGCTCAGTTCATATTTTACTCTTTTTCTTGTGTTTTCTGCCTATGCACAAGCCATTCAAGCATTTTTGTATCAAAAATTTATGTAGAAACATTATTACATGTTGCAAATAGGTAAGTTGCAAATATTTTGTGATTGTGCCCTTGTGTCTGCATCAAATTTTCACCTAATTTCACTCGATCCAATGTAGCTCAAAGTGATTTGGTGTATTTCGTTGCAAAATAGGACCATCCCTAGTGTAAACATACCCATCTGGACATGTTGGAACAATCCATTTGGTCGTACAAGTTGTTGAATGAAAGTTGCACCACTTTGCAACTTTACACTGCTTGTATCTGACAACTTTTCCCTCAACTAAAAACTTGCCACCATGGAAAAATCCCCCCAAGATAGCAAAAATTGAGAGAGGTTATTGTAGATGGTCCAAACATGATCCCATAGCCTCAAATGGAGAGTTTGTAAATGTCACGGTTTCCAAGAAATAGCCCTTCAAAGATTGCTACCTTTTAGCACTTTGGACTTTTAAGGGAAATTGTTGGTCCAACGTAGCTCAGACTGATTTGACATATTTGGTTGAAAACAAGGACCATACCTAGCATAAATGTACCCATTCAAACATGTTGGAATAGTTCATTTGGTCGTACGAGTTACTAAATAAAAGTTGCACCACTTTGCAACTTTACATTGCTTGCATCTGACAACTTTTCCCTCAGCTGAAAACTTTCCACTATAGGAAAACACCTCCAAGATAGCAAAAACCAAGAGAGGTTATTGTAGATGGTCCCAACACGATCCCATAGCCTTGGAAAAAGATTTTGTAAGCCTCGCGGTCTCTGAGAAATAGCCCTTCAAATATTGCTTCCTTTTAGCACTTTGGACTCTTAAGGGAAATCGTTGGTCTAATGTAGCTCAAAGTGATTCAGCATATTTGGTTGCAAAAGAGGACCATCCCTAGTGTAAACGTACCCATTCAAATGTGTTGGAATAGTCTGTTTGGTCATACGAGTTGTAGAATGAAATTTGCACCATTTTTCAACTTTAAGCTGCTTGCATGTGGCAACTTTTCCCTCCACTAAAAATTCATCACCACTGGAAAACGCCTTTAAGATAGCAAAAACCGAGAGAGGTTTTTTTATATGTTCCCAACACAATCCCATAGCCTTAAGCAGAGATTTTGTAAGCCTCACGGTCTCTAAGAAATAGCCCTTCAAAGATTGTTGCCTTTTAGCACTTTGGACTCTTAAGGGAAATCATCAGTCCAATGTAGCTCAGAGTGATTCAGCATATTTGGGTGCAAAAAAGGACCATCTCTAGCATAAAAGTACCCATACGGATGTGTTGGAACAATCTGTTTGGTTGTATGAGTTGTAAAATGAAAGTTTCACCCCTTTGCAACTTTACACTGCTTGTATCTAGCAACTTTTCCCTCCACTGAAAAGTCATCACCACGGGAAAATGCCTCTGAGATAGCAAAAATCAAGAGAGGTTTTTGTAGATGGTCCCAACACGATCCCATAGCCTCAGACAAAGATTCAGTAAGCCTCATGGTTTCTAAGAAATAGCCCTTCAAAGATTGTTGCTTTTTAGCACTTTGGACTCTTAAGGGAAATCATCGGTCCAATGTAGCTCGGAGTGACTCAATGTATTTAGGTACAAAATATGACCATCCCTAGCATAAAATTACCCATCTGGATGTGTTGGAACAGTCCGTTTGGTCGTACGAGTTGTGGAATGAAAGTTGTACCACTTTGCAACTTTACACTACTTGCATCTGGCAACTTTTCCCTCCACTGAAAAGTCATCACCACAGGAAAACACCTTCGAGATAGCAAAAACCGAGAGAAGTTTTTGTAGATGGTCCCAACACAATCCCATAGCCTCAGACAGAGATTTTGTAAGCCTCACAGTCTTCGAGAAATAGCCCTTCAAATATTGCTACCTTTTAGCACTTTGGACTCTTAAGGGAAATCGTCGGTCTAATGTAGTTCAGAGTGATTCGACATATTTGGTTGCAAAAGAGGACCATACCTAGCATAAATGTACCCATCCGGGCATGCTGGAATAGTCTGTTTTGTTGTACAAGTCGTGAAATGAAATTTGCACCACTTTGCAACTTTACACTACTTGCATCTGGCAATTTTTTCCTCCACTGAAAAGTCATCACCATAGGAAAACGCCTTTGAGGTAGCAAAAACTGAGAGATGCTTTTGTAGATTGTCCAACCATGATCCCATAGGCTTGGATGGAGATTCTGTAAGCCTCACAATCTTTGAGAAATAGCCCTTCAAAGATTGTTTCCTTTTAGCACTTTGGACTCTTAAGGGAAATCGTCAATCCAATGTAGCTCGAAGTGATTCAGTGTATCTGGGTGCAAAAGATGACCATACCTAACATAAAAGTACCCATATGGATGTGTTGGAACAGTCCGTTTGGTTGTACAACTTATGGAATAAAAGTTGCACCACTTTACAACTTTACACTACTTGCATCTGACAACTTTTTCCCTCCACTGAAAATTCATCACCACAGCAAAACGCCTCTAAGATAGCAAAAATTGAGAGAGGTTTTTGTAGATGGTCCCAACATGATCCCATAGCCTTAGACAGAGTGTCTGTAAGCCTCATGGTCTCTGAGAAATATCCCTTCAAATATTTCTACCTTTTAGCACTTTGGACTGTTAAGGGAAATCGTCGGTCCAATGTAGCTCAGAGTGATTTGGTGTATTTGGGTGAAAAAGATGACCATCCCTAGCGTAAAAGTACCCATCTAGACGTGTTGGAATAGTCCATTTGGTCATACAAGTTGCGAAATGAAAGTTGCACCACTTTGCAACTTTACACTGATTGCATTTGACAACTTTTCCCTCCACTAAAAAGTGATCACCACAGGAAAACGCCTCCAAGAGAGCAAAAACTGAGAGAGTTTTTTTTAGATGGTCCCAACACGATCCCATTTCCTCGAATGGAGAGTCTGTAAGCCTCACGGTCTCCAATAAATATCTCTTCAAAGATTGTTTCCTTTTAGGACTTTGGACTCTTAAGGGAAACTAGTGGGCAGTAGAGTTAACTTCTTCATAAACTTGGTTTGAAGTAATTTCATTCTTTTTTGTGAATTTAAAATGGATTTTTAAGCCTTCCACCCTAAAATTGACCTCTAAATAACTTCAAACACCTTAACTACCTCATTCTTATTCATTTTCTTTGCAAACAAGCATTTTCATTCCAAGAGGCTGAGCTTTCATTTTTGCTTGTTGGATTGAAAGCGGATCGTGATACAACTTTCTTTTTTCAAAAATTGTTAAGCATCATTGAACTAAGAAGTTATCACACATCTGCATACAAAATAACTTTTGAGACTGCAAGAAGACATGAAAATGGCTAGTGTACTAAAAAAATTCTTATGATTTTTGAAGAATGTTGATAACTCTACTCAGTTGTCTTCTTTTTTCAATATCATACAAATTAAACCTTGGCATCAATAGACTTTGTATATCAAGCTACCACAATTCAAGTTTCAACAATGAATATTTATCATGCATGTTTTAAATGACATTCAAGTTTATGGTGTTTTTTTGTTTATATGATGTTATGTGATATCCTAATCCTAATTCATGCTTCTAGGCTATATATATATATATATATATATATATATATATATATATATATTACATGTTTTCTCCATTGTTTGACCCCTACACAGTAGGTAAATGGCTGCATAGCATGTGGAATGAGGGGACAATAGGCCTCTAACCCCTTTAAAGTTTGTTTGAGTGCATTTAAAATGAAGTTTTAAGTCTTGCACCCTAAAAGTGACCTCTAAATAACTTCAAGAACCTTAACTACCTCATTCTTATTCATTTGTTTTGCAAACAAGAATTTTCATTCCAAGAGGTTGAGCTTTCATTTTTGCTTGTTGGATTGAAAGCGAACCATGAGACAACTTTCTTTTTTCAAAAATTGTTTAGCATCATTGAACTAAGAATTTATCACACATCTGCAGAGAAACAAAGGAGTATTACAAACTAAAACACATTACACTTCAGTTCTCACTGACTTGATGTAATCTCCAACATCTTTCTTCTCTCATGTGGAGAGTTAGAATTGCTTTGCCATGCCTTTGCATCATTAGGGAAGTTTTACTCTTTTTGACAATGTTAAAAGAATGGCTGCATACAAATTAGGAAAAAGACCTTTCCTTTTAGATTAGCAATGCATAGAAGATTCAAAAAGTATCCTTGATATTACAAAAATGTATGTGTTTATACACTTCAAATGTGCAATCACCCTTTGGTTCTTTCAAAGAAAAAACTTCCTATGCCACTATTACACTGCACAAGTAAACCGGATTTTGTATTGTGGACCTATATTAAGCTACCACTCTCAAGGCCAATGTAATAATGATACAAAATAACACTTGAGACTGAAAGAAGACATCAAAATGGCTAGTGTACTAAAAAAATTCTTATGATTTCTGAATAATGTTGATAACTCTACTCAATTGGCTTCTTTTTTCAATATCATACAAATTGAACCCTGGCATCAATAGACTCTGTATATCAAGCTACAACAATTCAAGTTTCAATGATGAATATTTATCATGCATGTTTTAAATGACATTCAAGTTTATAGTGGTTTTTTTGTTTATATGATGTTATGTGATATTCTAATCCTAATTCATGCTTCTAGGTTGCATATATATATATATATATATACATCTTTTCTCCATTGTTCGGCCCCTACACCGCAAGTAAATGGTTGCATAGCATGTGGAATGAGGGGGCAACAGGCCTGATACCCCTTTAAAGTTTGTTTGAGTGCTTTCTTTTCATTTTTTATGAGTTTTGTGCCAAGTTTCCTCAAAGAAATGTGGTCTAATAGAATTCCATGACAAGCTAATGCAATTGATAACTGATTCTAGTTATTAGTTATGTAATGTGAAGTAATTGCATAATTGCTTAGGTTGACTTTGTAAAAACTATATTGTTATTTATTTTTTTCATCTATCAGCATCTAGTTTTTACTTATGCAATGTGAAGTAATGCTTTGAGTTTGAAAGATGTGTAATGCAATGTAATTGTTATCTCCTGAAATTGCACCCTTGTTGAAATTGATGTTCAACACCTCAGTGTAACATTGGAAGACCTCTAAAGATGTGGGTTTCTTGCAGACAGAGGTCAACCTCCGGGGAAGGCCAGCTTCCTTTGTGTTATCACCTAAACTACTGATTCCTTGAAGGGAAAGGGAGAAGGAGAATGTATTAAAATAAAGATTAAATTCTAAGGTGATACACCAAACTAATGAGGAATTATGAAATGAAAACAAGATGAACATACACTGGGAAACTTAACTTCAACCATTTCACATACTCAACACAACTTCTTTTAGACTTATGCATCAATCTTAATAGGTTCGATCTACATACACATCTTAGGAAGGAAAGATAAATTTCACAACTTCAAGGTATGAATGTAGACCTATAAAACACAGTTAAAGACTTGGATAATCAAAAAATACAGAAATGAGAGTAGTACAAACATGAACACTAGCTTCCAAGGTAAACTCTGTGTTGTATTCCAGATTCCAGTTGAGCTACAAAACATACATTTAGTTGAGAAAGGATTGAAAAAAATAACTAACTCTTCAGACTATATAATCAGAACTCCTTTCAAAAAGGCAAAAAATGCCTTATATATCAAAATGTGCCAGCCCCTTAGGGCTTATAAAAAATATTAGGGCTCAGAAAAATCTTCCCTTTAGATCCTTTGATTGAAATTAAATGTTGCACCCTGTGTGTCCAGGTCGGTGAAGAGTCATCCCCGAAGAAGCCTTCTTCAGATCTTTCTACAACCACCGCATTTACTTCCTAGTATTGTGTCCACTTTGAACCTCCTTGGCTGAGCGCTTTGAATGCTCCTAAGCTCAGAACAGATACATGTTGCTTTTCATTTTGTTGATGTTCTTCAGACTTCCACAACTCGCTTTTAGATCTCTCTGATTGGTCGAGTAAACTCCACACAGATTATTCGAGTGGTCAAAAATTCCTCCAATAGAATCGCATCTCGACGAGACAATGAAAGTGTCTCACCGATGCGATTATGCCCTTCTGAAGCTAACAAGATAACTTGACACTATCAGTGAGAGCTCTTATCGAGCTCACAAAGTCATACCCATATCACTAAAGCCATCGGCAAGAAACAATTCTGTCACTGAGACATCATGACGAAATCCCTATTCTTTAGCAAAGGCATCCATTTCGGGGAGACCTTCTACATTCGATGAGACCTAGCGATATTGAATCCTTCTCCCCGAGCTGGTTCTCTTTTGGCAAGACTTCAATTAGTCACCAGGACCTTTTGGAAAATGCCTCAACTCCTCAAGCTCCCTCTATTTTTCGGTGAGACATTGGCTAGTCAAGAACACTTCATAGCAAGGTCTTCTAATCAGGCCGATTCCTATTTTCCGTCACTGAGACCACCTTCATTTTCTGAGACATCTTATATAATTCCTTTTCCTTCGAAAAACTCTTCATTTTGAGAAGACTCTTGGTGATGTTGAATCCTTTCTTGTTGGCAAGACATTATCCTATTGGCCAGACCTCTCGTTGGGCTCCTTATCTTTCGGTGATGAGCTACTTTCTCTTCGGTCAGGGAGACATCGCCATCTTGGTGAGACCTCAGGATGAAGTCTTCAACCCTTGGAGAGCATAGCTTACTTTCGATGAGACCTCCTGAGTCGGCAAGACCTCACCATGACCTCAAAATGTTACATCGAAGACATCCCCCTAGTCGGTAGGACATCCACGAGTCGCTGAGACCTTATGTCAAAGGCCAAATCCTTCAGCAAGCTCCTTTCCTTGTGTCAACAAGACAATTGAGTGTCGGTGAGAGATCTTACCGAAAGCAAGAGGCTACCCTAAGACCCTTCATCTTCTATCAGTGAGACATTATTGATGTCACCTCGAGACATTTCATTCCACTGAGCTCTAGATCTTCGTCGGTGTGACTCCCATCAGTCAGGGAGACATCTCCCCGAAAACATGACCATTCACCATACTCCTGCCTTGTCACCGAAACTTTGGCCTATCGGACAGACAATTTGTTGAACACACTCCATTCTCCCCGAACTCGCATCTTTCAGCCGGACTACCTATTTGTCACCGGGACTCACACCGAACTCCTCCATTCTGTCTGAGGTCTCCTCAATTTGCTGAGACTCCCATCGGTCAGTGAGATGTTTCACCGAGCTCCCTATCCTTTCAGTGATGAGTTCACTTTTCTTCGGTCGGGGAGACATCACTAGGTTGGTGAGACCTCACACCAATCCCTTCATCTTTGGGCAAGCACGAAACATTTCGGGGAGACAAGCCTTGTTCACCAAGACCTTATGGTGAATCTACTTTCTATTGCCGAGACATTTCCTGTCGGCCGGACCTCATCCCGACGGTGAGACATTATGCTGAATACGACCCCTAGGCTAGGCCCCTTTGTTATCTTCGGTGTCACCTTCATCCTTTGGCAAGATATTATGCCGAAGGCAATATCCTTTGTTGAGATCCATTTCTTTCAATGGGGTCCCCCTTCCATCAATGAGACATCTCCTAATCGCCAAGACCTTGTGGCGATGAAATATTGCTTTGCCGATGTCGTTTCATTCATTGAGACTTTGATGGATTTCCAAGACCTATGCCAATATTACCTTATGTCAGGGAGACATTTTTCCTTCACCAAGACATTATGCCAAAAGCCAAAACCTTCAGTGAGCTCTTTTTCCTATCGGGGAGACATTCCTTTCTTCGGCAAGACCTTATGCCAAAGTCAAACTTCTCGGTGAGGTCTTTTGTTGTCGGCGAGACTCCTGAGTGTTGATGAGAGATCATGCCAAAGGCACTTTGCTTTGGTGAGGGCCCATTTCATTCGGCATGAATTTTCTTTATCACCGAGACATCTTAGCGAACTCAAACTCCTGCGCCGAGAGCCTTTAGAGTCAGGGAGACCTTTTGACTTTAGTGAGACCCTTCAGTGAAGCTCGCCTGCTTTGTTAACACCGCCTCCTTTCAATGAGACTTTAAGAAGTCATTGAGACTCTATGGTGAAGGCTTTATCCTTCGCTAATATGCATAACCTTTTTTCACCAGGACAATGGTCGATGTCTTGCCGATAGGAACCTGCAGGTGAATTCCACTCGCTATGACATTCCTGGGGTCTTTTCGATTTCTCCTTAGAGAATTTTCATGCCGAACTTGAACAAGGCAGGCTTCCAAACTGAGTTTCCTATAACCTAGCATTAGATTCATGACTTTTTCCCTTCTGTGAATGCTCCATTTGGCCTCTCGAAGATCTATCACATGATTATCCTACCTAATTGAGCCTGCGAGTGAAAATTAGGTAACATTTCTGGCGACCTCAGCTGGATGTTTTCCTGCTAAACATAGAAACCAGTAGCCAAAACTCATCTATTGGGCATGGAGTCATTAAGAGGCTTAGAAAAAAAAAAAAATCAATTTTGCACATGGCAGCAATTCGCTTGAGACCCGTAGGACACAACAAGTTGCCACAAACAAAATAGGGGAAAACGAAAGAGAAAACTTACTGTGCCATCACAACACCTAGGAAATAGAAAATAATTAACCTGAAGCATAGAAGCACTTATTGAAAACATAAACCTAAACTAATATGTATAATAGAGGAAATCCATCAAACTTGAAAACAAGGCTTAAGGTGTATCGCATTAACTGGGATAGGGAGCACTTCCCCTTCTGTTGTAGCCAATTGATAAGCATTGTGCTCCTTGCAGTCTCTAATAATAAATGGACCGTCCACATGTTATCAAACTTGGTGTGATGGCCTGGCTTACTTTTCAAAACATCCCATTTTAGCACGAGATCTCCCACCTTGAAATTTTTTTTTGTAGCCTTCTTTTCAAATGTTATTTTCATTTGGAGCTGATGATACTCCAAAGCTTTCATTGCTATATCCCTTGATTCTTCAAGCTCCATAAGCTCTGCATACCTCACAGACATGGGGTCCTATCCCTCGAACATCTCTAACTGGTGAATAATGTCTAGAGCTGGAAGCTCCATAGATAGAGGTAATCTTGCCTCTCTGCCATAGACTAACATGTATGGTGAGTTAGCAATAGACCTCTTAGGATTCACCTTGTCTGCCCAAAGTGCATACTTTAATTTAATGTGCTATGTCCTTTGATTTTCCTCCATTGTTCTTTTGATAATCCTGATGAGATTCTTATTTGTGCTTTTAGCTAAACCATTACCCTGAGGGTAATAATTTGAGGATGTATTCAAATGAATGCTATGTTTAGCAACCCAATTAGTTAATCTTAATCCCACAAATGCAAGAGGATTATTAGATATGATAGAGTCAGGAACTCCAAATCTGGTGACTATATCTTCATAGAAACTCAAAACTGAAGACTCTTTTGCTTCTTTCAAAGCTATTGCTTTTGTCCAGCATGTGAAATAGTTTGTAGCTGTGAGCACCCACTTCTGACCAGAACTAGAAGGTGGATTTATTGGCCCAATGAAATCAATGCCCCATCTCATGAAGGGCTGATCTACTTGAATTGGATGCAAGGGCATAGCAGGAGGCTTTTCCTTTCCTAAAAATAGAGCACATTTGATACACTTTCTTGACCAGGCATATGCATATTTGAACAAGTTGGGCTAGTAGTAACCAACTCTCACAATTTTCCAAGCAGTAGTTCTTGGGGCAAAGTGACCTCCTGCAGCTCCATCATGAAACTCATAAATTACCCTTTCAATCTGATCACTCTGAATACATCTTAATAGAACACCATTTATATCCTTTTTAAAAAGAACATTATTTAACAGCACATAGGGTATGGACTACAGTCTAAAGTATCTTCTTTTAGCTCTATTTAATCCTAATGGGAATTCACTAGTTTGTAGAAATTGGGTCATATCTTGAACCCAATTAGTTATCCCCATAGGCACATCATTTTGAACATTCTGTAACTCATTTGTATTAGTAAGCACAACATCCTTTTCTAATTCAGTTTTACTGCTTGACCCTGTAGCAAGCTGCTCACAAAGACCTTTACCTCTAACCAGTTTGGTGATCTTAATATCTACATCATACTCCATGACCTTGGTGATCCACCCTGCTCTTTTTTCATTCAAATCTTTGTTCAACAGAAACTCCTTCACACTTGAGTGCGCCACTAGAATATGAATCTTATTGTTTGACACTAGAGGCTTAAACTTCTTTAGGCTTCTGATCATGGCAAGAACATGTTTCTCAACAAAATTATACCTCTCCTCATAATCAGTAAGTACCTGGCTAAAGAAAGCTATGGGTTGTTCTAAGCGATCACTATTTTTCTAAACTAGCATGGCAGAGATTGAACTACTACTACCAAAAGCATACAAAAAGAAGTCTTTAGAGAAATTTGGATTTACCAATGTTGGAGCTGATGCCAAAGCTTCCTTGATTTCTTCAAAACTTCATTTTACTTCTCCAGTCCAATTGAAAACCGCATTCTTCTTTAACATAGCTGTCAAAGGCTATAACAGGTTTGCAACATCTGGGATGAACCTTCTCAGAAAGTTGATTCACCCTAGAAAGCTATGCAGACCCTTCTTGTGACTAGGTAATGGCAACTCAAGTATGGCTTTAACTCTTTCAAGGTCAATAGTAATTCCACCCTTTGATACTATATGGCCTAATAATTTCCCTTCATGAACAACAAAGATGCTCTTTTTCGGATTGAGAGAGATACCAAACTCTTTGCATTTTTTGAAAACTTGCTTAAAGTGTGACAAATGTTCATCAGCATTCTCAAAATAAACTATGATATCATCTAGATAAATCAGCATAATCTTATTGATCAAACTTTGAAACGTGTCGTTAGCATTAGATAAACCAAAAGGCATCCTTTTGTATGCCATGGTGCCCCATTTAGTTGTAAAAGTAGTTTTGAACTGATCTTCCTCTTTAACCAGCACTTGATTATAGCTTGAAAAACCATCTAACAAGGAAAATCTCTCAGAATGAGCAACTACTTGCAAGATTTTTTCCATGGAGGGCAGCGGGTAGTGGTCTTTCAAAGATGCTCGATTAAGATCCCTGAAGTCTACACAGAGTCTTATCTCACCATTTTTCTTCCTAACTGGTACAAGTTTAGAAACCCATGAAGTATGCTTAATAGGAAAGACAATACCCCCCTCAACTAATTTAGTCAGCTCTTTAATCATTAAGGGCTCAAGCTTAGGATTCAAGGGCCTTTGTTTCTACCTTACTATCTTAGCATTAGGTTCTAACTCAATTGTGTGCTGAGCAATATGGGGATCAAACCCTCTCAAATCTACGTATTCCCAAGAAATGACATTATGAAATTCTTGGCATAAAGCAACAAAAGCTTGTTTATCTTCATGTGAACAAATTTTTCCCATCTTAAGAAGTTTACCTTTGAAAATCTCCAGTTCTTCATAATGTTCTTCTTTGATTTACAAGCCAGCTTTACCCTTTTTAAGATGATCGTCAATACTAAAAATTGACTCTAAGGTAACAAGACCTTTGGGAAACTTATTTGTCTTCAGCTGTATGACCTGATCATCATACTGTTGCTTGAGTTTTGCTTGATTCACCATGGAGAACTGATCTTCTTCGAGAAAGAAAGAAAGGATATGTTCATCACTGTCAAAAACTTGCTAGTGAATGTCGTTATCAAGAATTGATGGTCTGACTACAACCTTCACATACTGTTGTACTTTCTCTTTTCTAATGTCATATGGAATATTGAACTGTGCCCCAATGGCTGCAAGCCTATCAGCATGCTTGTTCTGATCCCTTGGAATAGATAGTAAGTTAAAGGCATCAAACTCCTCAATCATATTCCACACTCTATTTCTATAAGACTTTAGTGTGTCATTTTTAGCAACATTCAGGCCTCTTATTTGATTGAAAATTAACTCACTGTCCCCATAAACTTTCAAGTGGGTTTTTCCTCTCTTCCTTGCCTACTCAAGACCTTGAACAAGGCCCACATACTAAGTAGAGTTATTAGAGCATGCGAAAGAAAAATAGAAAGCAAAAAAATACTTATCACCCTGCGGAGATACAAGCATTGCACCTCCTCCAAGGTCATTTTTGCTTCTTGAACCATCAAAATACATCTCCCTTAATTTATTCTACTACTCAAATTGACTTTCTGCACTTCTCTTGAGATTTGGCATTTCTGTCCCAGCTTCATGCAATACATAATTGCCCAGACCAACATCCTGAATAAGCTCATTTGGATTACCAACCACATTCTCAGCTGCCCATTCATTCAGCAGTACCTTAGGTACAAGTTCACAGCTTGTAACTCTTGTGCTGCAACAAGTTCAGTATCCTCTAAAACAATAGAGTTAACATTTATAGCAGATGGCACATAAGGTTCGATGTGATCCTTGGCAAGGGAATCAAAAGTTATGTTTACCTTAGTACCATACCTGGTCCTAAAAAGCATATGGGACCAATCCGAAGATAAATACCCTCCAATTTTAGCCATGAAGTCTCTAGATAGGCATAGAGCAAAAAATGGAGGCAAATCTATGACAAACACATCTTGTGGGATTGAAAAGTTGGGACAGGCATGTAGTGTGAGATTCATATTTTTAATAACACCTATAGTGTTTACTGCTGTCCCATCCAATTGAAGTACTCCCTTTTGTAATGGCTGGTATTGTAAACCTAGCTAGTCTGCAATGTTTTTTGGCATTACTGAACTGCTAGCCCTACTATCAACCATGCAATTGTGTACCAATTTATTCCCCACTATTAAGGAAACATAGAAAGGAGGGGGCTTGACACCATTACTTTGCTATGTGGTACTATCCAAAGGTGCATTGGTTAAAACTAACTTTTTTTTGCCTAAAGAGACTTCATTTGGAGGATTCAAACTAACTGGATTTGATAAGGCTGACTATAACAAATTGATTTGACTAGGGATTGCTAAAGAATCCCACATCGAAATTGAAACATTCATTTTTTTCATACTTTCAACAATGTTGAAAGGTGCGGATATATTTACCTTTGGCTACGTCTTTACAACATCATGGTCATGTTGCACTTCACTTGTGGATGAAGCATATAAAGGATGCTCCTTACTAGTGTCATAACCTTGCTACAAAGTGCATGGAACTTGCCGATTTGATGGACCAACAACTCCCTTATTCTTATTAGTTGCTTGTTCAATCTCGAAAGCCCTCTTCTTGGCTCTAGTATTAGCAGCAACAGATGTGTCATCCTGGTTCACTCCATAAAATTCTTCTCTTTGCCAACTCAGGAGAGTTGAATCATCTCTAGGCTGATCCTGTTGTTGTGGATACCCCTCCTTAGGAAAATCTTGCACACCTATAGCATTTTGCACCATAAGAGCTTGATTGATGACGCCATTAGAGCATGTAGCTTGATTATGTGGCTGATTACATGGATAAACCCATTCATAATCAGCAGCCAGATTGTTCTGAATAGGAACAAGCTCTTTGACAGCACTAATTGGAACTGGATTGTAGGCCTGAAAAGGGCTTGTAGCAATGTTTTGTCTTGAACTTTGGTAATTGTCTTGATATTGTTGTCTATTACCTTGATATGCTTGTTGTTGGCCTGGATTCTGCTACTAATAGGGCCTACTATATGATTACTACTTCTCTAAGCTTACAAGCTTGTTACCAAAAGACTGCAATAGACTTTTGATTTCCTATAACTCATTTGGAGAACTGGAAGTAGCATTTTCTTGTATTACAACAATTGGAATAGTAGTTGGCAGTGTTGGTACAGTTGGTAGAGGTGCAACAGGAGGTATTTGCAAAGGAATGTTTGCATGAATTTCTAGAAATATAGGCATTAGAGGCCTAGGACTGAGTTTACCAACTTGTATTAAGTTGTTCTCAGCTCTGATTGTTATTTCGAAAGCATATGGCAAAGATACTCCCCCATTGACTATATCATGATAGCTATATCGTCATTCAGAGCCATCAAAAAGTATAAAAATGCATATTCTAGAGGTTCCCTCACCGTTGCAAGGATTCTATCCCAAGTTCTTTGAAATCTGAAGTTGAAGTCATTCATCTGCTCTTGTGGAGCCCTCTTAACTGTAGTCAATTGTTCCAATAAAGATAAGTTGTCAGACCTGTCTTGAAATTATTTATGCAAATTGTCTCCAAATTCATCCCATGTTGCAATTGAATTAATTGGTAGGATTTTATACCATTGCACATCTCTTCCCTTTAGTGAAGTAGCCAATAATCTCACTGCAGCATCCTCTTGGGTTATGTGATGGACTTCGCATAATGAAGCCACATCTTGCATGTGTTCAATCAGGGTAGTTTAATCTTCCCTTGTAAAATTTGGCAGACTCTTCAAGGCTACCATTGTGCTGTCATTGTGCTATGCCAAATTCAAGGGGCTCCCTCCATTAAAAGCAACAAAGGGTTGATTCCTTGGAGCAGCCATTGGAGGTGGTTGAGGAGGATTTATTGGTACTCTAAATAAAACCAAAGATGGAATAGCAATGTGTGATCCCACAAATGGAGGAGTGGACTGAGTTCTTCTAGAATAGATAATTGTTGTTCCACACCTTTTTGTTGCTCTGACTTGTATTCTTGGTGGTGACAGTTGCAGATATTTGAAAGGACCTGAACTGCTCCTTGTTTGAACTCTTCTCATAAACTGCAAAAGGCACTGATTCTAAAATTATTTCTCTCCACGGAGTCGCCAAGTATGCCAAATAACTTCTATAAAGTTTGGGATTTGCTGGTTGCATACCAAACTAGCAGTTCAATCTAGTTCACTGTCCCACTGTGCGTGCCAAACAATGTTATCTCCTAAAATTGCACCCTTGTTGAAACTGATGTTCAAAACCTCAATGTAACATTGGAAGACCTCTAAAGATGTGGGTTTCTTGCAGACAGATGTCAACCTCTGAAGAAGGCCGACTTCCTTTGTGTTATCACCTAAACTACTGATTCCTTGAAGGGAAAGGGAGAAGAAGAATGCATTAAAATAAAGATTAAATTCTAAGGTGATACACCAAACTGATGAGGAATTATGAAATGAAAACAAGATGAACATACACTGGGAAACTTAACTTCAACCATTTCACATACTCAACACAACTTCTTTTAGACTTATGGATCAATCTTAATAGGTTCGATCTACATACACACCTTAGGAAGGAAAGATAAATTTCATGACTTCAAGGTATGAATGTAGACTTATAAAACATAGTTAAAGACTTGCATAATCAAAAAATACAAAAATGAGAGTAGTACAAACATGAACACTAGCTTCCAAGGTAAACTTTGTTTTGTATTCTAGATTCCAGTTGAGTTACAAAACATGCATTTAGTCGAGAAAGGATTAATAAAAATCACTAACTCTTCAGACTGTATAATCAGAACTCCTTTCAAAAAGGAAAAAAATGCCTTATATATCAAAATGTGTCAGCCCCTTAGGGCTTACAAAAAATATTAGGGCTCAGAAAAATCTTCCCCTTAGATCCTTCGATTGAAATTAAATGATGCACCCTGCGTGTCCAGGTCAGTGAAGAGTCATCCCCAGAGAAGCCTTCTTCAGATCTTTCTACAACCACCGCATTTACTTCCTGGTATCGTGTCTGCCTTGAACCTCCTCGGTCGAGCACTTTGAATGCTCCTAAGCTTAGAATAGATACACATTTCTTTTCATTCCGTTGATGTTCTTCATACTACCACGGCTTGCTTTCAGATCTCTCTGATTGGTCGAGTAAACTCCACGCAGATTCTTTGGGTGGTCAAAAATTTCTCTTGTAGAATCACATCTCGGTGAGACACTGAAAGTGTCTCACCGATGCGATTATGCCCTTCTGAAGCTATCAACATAACATGACACTATCGGTGAGAGCTCTTATCGAGCTCGCAAAGTCATACTGATATCACTAAAGCCATCGGCAAGACACAATTCTGTCGCTGAGACATCATGACAAAATCCCAATTCTTTAGTGAAGGCATCCATTTCGGGGAGACCTTCTGCATTCGGCGAGACCTCCTAGTGATGTTGAATCCTTTCCCCAAGCTAGTTCTCTTTCAGCAAGACTTCAGTTAGTTGCCAGGACCTTTTGGCGAATGCCTCAACTCCCCGAGCTCCCTCTATTTTTCGGTTTAATGTCAAAGTAAATTGACATGATGCCCTAACACAAACTCAGCATATAATTTTTTAATAAAGTAAAATGTTATATCACAATTGTTGTTCAGTGGTTTATCAAAAACCATACACCAACGATCCCAAAAGTTATCTACAATGTCCCTATGCGTGCACCATTTTATAGAAATTTTTCGTTTATTAACATTAGCTGGAAAACCAGTGCAGGGGTTAACAAACAAAGATGTTATTTGGGCTATGGTTATTCTGAGATCTTTCACATCATCATAAGACAATCCACATGCATAATATTCCCTCATGTCTTCTCACCATGAATGAAAGGCTTTATGTTGGGTGGAGAGGGTTTCTATATTTTTAATTATATCCTTCAATGTGTCTGACATCTCGAATAATCGAGGGATTCTCTTATAAACTTCAAAAATTCCCTTTAATTGTTGTAATTTTTCACCAATTAATTCTTCAATTGATGGTTGCGGAGGTGGTGGAGCATTTGGTATTTGTGCGTTTTCATTCTCAGCTAGTGGATCATTTGGAATTTGTGCATTTTCATTTTCAGTAGCCATAATGCCTGATTAAAGCTAAAAACTAATTAATCTAATTGAAATTAGACAATATAAATGAAAATATTGTAAAAAAACCCTAGTTTTTAAAAAAACCAAAAAAACCCTACTTTTTAACAAAAACTATAAAATTCTCTAATTTTTAATACAAATACATAAACAACACTATTTTTAAATCAAAATCCATAAAAAAACATTCATTTTTAATCAAAATCCATTCTAAACTCAAAATTTTCATAAAAATTCAATCAAAAACCCTATTTTGAAAAAAAATATATAAAAAACTAACTGAAATTATACAAATCTAACTCAAGATTCGATCAAAGCAAAGAAAAATCTAAAATCTAACCTTTTCAAAACGGATATCGGATATCCAAAGAACCTCCTCACTGTGCATCGCCACCTGTTTATGAATGCCAAATGATTTTAAGAGGCCCAACTTTTTTATATATATATTTGCTTCAAATCAGATATCCGATTTGGATCAGAAATCTAATTTGAATCGAATATCCAATATGGAGATCTTGGTTTGGTTTTTTCTTTGGAAGTGTGTACTGATACCCAAGCCACAAAATAGTCAACTCGACATTTCCACATTTTTGGGTCAATGAAAAATGTAATTTTTTCTCCATTGCCACTTTTTGGCCAATCATGATCTTGCATATACCCAACCTATCTCTCGGGCCCGCCATGGTGGGGAGACTTTTCTCTCTCGTCGTTGGAATGTCAATCTTTCGAACTAAAATGAAATAGAGTCCTTCACATTTCCCAGGTCCGTTCCCGTAGGTTTCCATCACTGGGATGCCATCTAGTATTTTCCCTTTCACATGCCATTCTAGCTTTGTCCATCGGACCTTTGGACCCCATTCATTCGTTCGCTGTATTGCCTCTGAAGTTGAAACAACCATGCCAGAAGCCCTTCAGTCCCGCTACGCGGACCTCGGTTCGTGGACTACCATGATGACTCTACCATTTTAAATGGCTTTCAAGAGGCTTCCTTCCACACCCCAGTGCTCAACTCTCTTGCAACCACCAAGTTAAATAACAATAAATTTAAAGTTCCCAAGCCTTAAGCGGATCATACCTACCAGACCTCTGCCATTGGGACTCCATCACATCCCAACTGTTTCCAAAGAGTGAATCACCTTTGTCCTTCTGACATCAGGGGCACGATCCTCTACTCTCTGGTAAACTCCAATAAGAAATATGGAACCCAAGTCCTAGACTGGGTCTGATCCTTCGGGTTGCTCCCATTGGACTTCCACCCTCTATATGTTGTTTTAAACAGGAATTCTCAAGCGGCTTCTTGCCTCCTCTGACCCAAATTCTTAGGAGATCAATCTCTGTTGATGACCATCATCTAAGCTCATGGGCCCCAAGTAGTGGAACTCCATCCCCGAAATGTCATCTCACCAGAGTTGTTCTAAACGGCTAACCTCAAACGATGAAGCTCCATCCTAATTTTGATCACCCAAATGATGACCCAAATTCTCCCTAATCTTAAAACAAAATATGACCCATGTACCAAAATGACCTATTCTCCATGGTGAACTCCACGATTTGACCAAATCCTAGGGTGGGCTGCCCTGCCCTGTTTTCCCTTCGAAATAGCCATCTTTTCAGGGAAGTCTAACCCCTAGGGCCCAGATCATCTAAATTCCCTCCAGTAAATTGCTAACGACAATTTGGATTAAAAGTTAGATTTCTTGAATGTTGTATTATCCAAGCTAACTCCATCCACAGGAATTTGGCTAACCTTTTGTGTTTTCATGCTTGATTATGCTCACCCTGCCTTTATTTGGAGGATATATGGAATCAGGTGCAAGACCCTCAGGGGCAACCGAGGAGAAACACGAAGGAAAGAAAACAAGGAGAGTTCACTACAGAAAAGAAGACAAAGACCAAATGAAATACCAGTTCCAAGGAGAACCACTGCAATCTAAGGTCACCACAAAATGGAAAGAGGTCACAAACACCAATGTTGAGCACATTGATATAGATGAGTTCAAGTAAATGGTCAGGGTCAATCCAACAATGGAGAATGTAAGGTTAATCAGAGGCAATGGAATAGCTAAGGCTGCAAGCTTCCCTCCCACTCTCATCGCCCCTAAACTAGTATTGGCTTTCAGGGAAGCATACTAGCCCGAAACTTGAACAATAGTGGATAGGGATGGAAACATTCTAGTTGACATATTTGCCAAAGCGATAACAAGGACCTTTCATAATCCTACCTTTGGGGAAATGGAAATCCCCACCATAAAATATTGCAAGGCAATGTGGGATGAAGATCCTCTTAAATGTTAGAAACTCATGAATTAGTATTGGCTAAAGGAGAAGAGGGTTAGTGCTACAAAAGTTCTCTCGAAGCTTTTTTGCAATGATTTTTATGAAGATTACCATGATTTGGTAACCCCGCTAAGCAGAGTAATGGGCCTTCCTACTGCTGTGCACTTTTGAAGAATGGATGGTCTACTTCGTTGAACATATTCTCTATGGGGAAGATACCACATTCTACTAGGGTAGAATAATTAGTGATTGCTTTCATGAGCAGTTCATGATTGTCAAAAAGACCTCCAAATTTTACTTGACATCCTACTTGGTCTATTCACTAGTCGAATAGAGGTAATACAGGGGCTTATTCAGAGCTCTAGATGAAGAATCTGGCAAAGAGTTAAAAGTTTATGACAAAAACCCTCAGTTGCAATTCAGGAACTTCAAGAAATATTATTGCAGGGTCAATGACTCTTTCATAGGTCATATCATCTGATTGTTGGGGGGTGACTTCAAGAGGAGAGTCTCCCATAGTGCTCATGCTTTCCTTAAGAAATATGCCTTCTTGTTCATCCAATATCCAAAGTTTACATACATTCATGCACAAGGCTTCTCAAAAAGACCAAATAAGTTACCCTGGTATCCTAATGACTGGATAATATTGTTGGAGCTCCCTTGACAACTGCGACATGTGCACACCATCTTGAGAAACAGACATTTGGAAGGGATTTTTTATCCCCTCTCTTTCGGCCAAGGGATGCACGAGCTCCATACATCACAATGTGCCAAGAATTCAAAAAAGGAGTTGGTTGAGCACCATTTTAGACTACACACTGCTCGACCACAGATGGATCCATATGGCCATATCAAGAAGCCGCTTCGACCAAAGTATGATTATCTACATAGCATTGAGGATTTATGAGATAATTGTAAACATGACAATGAGGTGTGGATGAGGCATTATATACGGATGACCACATACTTTGTAAAGAGGTGATCCTATTCCTAGTGCCTGATCAGGTGGAGGAAGATGAGAGCAGGATCATGGATCCTTAATAGAATGCAGTTGCTAATCTATCGCTACCACTAATAGATTAGGATGACCAAGAGGTTGACGAACTTGACATTATAACCAAGCCCGCCGAGGCTCGCACAAAAGAGTGGATTAATGGGAAAGTTTCCCGATTGAAACAACAAGGGGTCACCTTGACCTATGAGGGGCTCGAAAGTGAGCCAAGTGGAACAGATGATGGGGTGACTACTACCTCAATAGGAGAAACTTCAAAATCCCCTCCACTCACTCGGTCAAGGAAAAGAAAATAGAATGATGAGTAGCAGTCCAATCCGAAAGTGTATGCAAGAAAGGCCTTGGAAGGTGAACCTTCCAAGAAACATAAGAAATTAGGCAATGTCACTAAGATGCCCATAATTCAAGAAGATCCACTCCATGAAGGAGAGGAAATGGAGGTTGATTAACCAAAGTCTCCACTGATTTCCTCCACTACTATTGCTCCTCCACCTACTTCTCAAGCCATGGTGGTTACCTCCCCACCTACAGTGTACATCTCGGTCCACTTTTCCTCTTCTTTGCCAACGGGACCAATCATAATGATTGATTCTTCCTCTGCCATCACCTCTCCACTTTCTTCTGCTTCCATGTTTCCAACCATGTGTCTTTCATTACCGACATCAGGAATGTTGATACCAACACTCTCACTTCCAAAGGAATTTTCATGGCATATGTAGAATGTCCCGTCTGAGATTTTTGAAGTATTGATGAATTTGACCATCTAGGCTTCCCTAGCGCAGGTTCTTGTTAGCATCCCTATCTCAAGGCCTCCAACTGAACCACCGAAGATGAAATCCACAAAGCAAATATCTAAGGAATTGAAATGACAAGAGAGGGAAGTCACAAAGGCATTGGAGGAAGAAGCAGATGACTACCATGAACATCCAAAACATCAAAATTTGCAAATTGATAAGGTAGTCCATGAAGGAGAGGAAACAAAATATTTTGAGAGTGGTGAAGAAGAAGATTCCAACACTAAATATATTGTAGAAACCTTCAATGCCGACCTTGAGGAAGAGTTGGCTTGACAATTGAGAGATGTTGGGGAGGAAATGGAAAGACAACCCTCCGAAGAAGGAACACAAGAAGATGATAAAATGGAAGGAAGCACTGAACTTCCAACAGGTGAGCAAGAACAAAGCCTTGAGCATGGTAAAGAGGTACCTCTCTCAAAAGGGAAAGAAGAATAGGAAAAGGACTACAAAGATGTGCCACCTCAACATGAGGAAGAAGAAAGTAAAGAAGAAGATAAGGTTCAAGAAGATTTTTGAGCTAACAAGAGTCCAGAAACAGAGCAGCCTGAGGAACATGGGCATGAAGAAGAAAAGGAAGAGGATACTAGACATGAGGAAAATCCCAAGGAATGCATGCCCACTAAGTCCCCTATCAAATGCCTGATGTTCATCCGAGACTCCAATGAAGAAGAAGGATAAGACACTAGGCTAAAGAAAGAAGCTCCCAAGAATAAAGAGATTGAAATCAGAAAGGATGAAGAGGAGGGTGATCATGAATCACACAAAGAAAAGTCCCAGATGCTTGAATGGCTGGAGAAGCCACTTGAAAAGAAAAATCCTGCTCTGAGGGATCCAAGAGCCAAGTTGGAGGCCATCCTAGACTAAGACTAGATAACCACTAAGAAAGAGAAGAAGCCCAAAGTCAGATCCAAGCTGACAATGGACACTTCTAGGTCTAGAACCGTATAGGTAGCAATGTCAGTGGTGGAAAAAGAAGGGATAGGCTACAATGTATCCACTATCAACTTGGGGATAGCCACCAAAGAACAGAAAGATGATCACCTTTAAGAGTCTGTTGCTACAGTGGTGCATTGGATACAACAAGATAAGATTTCTAAGGAAGAACTCAAGGCACAGGTGGCTGATTTGACAACCTACATTCAGCAATGTTGATCAACAAAAGAGCTTCCTACCACATCCTTGGCTCCACCACAACTATTATCCATAGAGTAAGTTGATAAACTTGAGAAAAGGAAGTACTTGGCTAAGTCCACGAAGGACTGGTTTCAGCATGTACTATATGTGGGAAACATGAGCATCAATCATGCTGTTAGGACAAAAAATAAGTTCTTGGAGGTGCAAAAGTCTCTTGAGGGCACAAGTTTGTTTTGCACTAAATTCTCAAGGATGTATGGGTCCCCTTACCACAAAATTGAGGCCATCCTTAAACTACCAAAGAAAAATTTGGAAAAGGAGCTTGCATTTAAGGAGGACGATCATTGACTGGTGGATATGTGGAAGCTAGACTTCGACCACCAAAAAGAAAGATTGGAGTGGGTACTTTACAAGCCAGATCTAGATATTGATTGGGACAAGGATGTTAGGGCAGATTGCATTCAATATTTGAAACTAATGACAGGATATGATATGCCTGTCGTTCAAATTGATCCAGAGAAGATAAAGCCTCATTTCCATAAGAAGATGGAGGACAAAATGTCAGGTGAGATCACCACTGATTTCATGAGTTTTGCTACTCGAGCCTTCACCAAATTTGAACAATTCAAAGACCACACTACCGAGTATGATGAAGACTAAAAAAATCTCACTGATTGATCCAAGCAATGGAGTTACCAAGTGCTACAATATGAAATTATGCAAGTTGATAAGCTCCAACTGCTGATTTTGAAGTTCATGGAGTATGTTGCTTTGCAAAAGCAGGAAGGGAACCCTATTACTGATGAAGAACTCCCTTCAAAATAGTTGCAGCAATGGCAATTAGCAAAAGGACAAAATTCTATAATGCTACCACTAGAAGACAAATTAGGGAAAAGGACAATGATGTATTTTAAATTGTAATATATTTCGGGTTAGGTGAAACTATAGTTTTTAGTGAATCTTGGCCACACAATGCAAATCAATCTTGGCCATTCATTCTAATTTTTGGGCACTATAAATAGGGGACCTCTCCTCTCATTTTCAAGAGAGAGTTGAGTTATTGTAATGGCATGCTACTAAAATTTTAATAGAAATTCATTGACTTCATGGATTCTTGAGCTGCTTGGCATGTTTCATGATTCATCTCTCATAGTTAGCTGATTTAGTTAGATTTACTTTGTTGTTTCAGTTAGTTTTAAATTGCTTTGATAGATTTACAATGTTGTTCAATTGTTATGAATATTTCTATTGTGTTGATGCCTTTCTTTTCCATACTTTTTGTTGTTTACTGATGGTAGATATCTGCATAAAGTTAGTCTAGAATTAAATTGAAAGATGCTCCAAACTTTTTTCTTTGTTCATGCATTTATATGGTGAATGAATGGTAGAACATTTGTAGTCCTTAGAAGATAGCACAAATTTCATGATACTGTGAGTTTTTTGGTTAAGTTTTTTTTGAAGGAAGTTGTCCATAGTAGAACCCTCCATGATCACTATTCATTGTTAGTTTCAAATCCTAGAACCTCTTCTATTCCTTGTCTTTTTTCCTTTTTTTTTTAGAAGTGACCTATGCTAAGGTTCATTGCACATTGTAAAGCTAAACCTTAAGATAAAATTGGAGTTTCAGATTGCTATTCAAACCTACAGTGAATTGCACATCAACTTCCCATCTTAGGAATTTCATTTTCAAGATCCACTTCATCTACATCCATCTTACGTAAGTTTGCTCTGTGATTACTAGAAAATCACACCAAACATCAACTGAGGAGTTACATGCAAGTCATGACCTGACACCCGAGAGACCTTGGGGTGATTTTCAACAACTTATTGTTGGAGATTTCTTTTCAAGATAGGTAGTGCATCTATGTATTACTTGTGTTGAGAAAGTGTACAAAACACCCATCAACAAAATTGGCGTTTGGAGGGCTAGGCTAAGCTTGATCGAATTGGATTGTTCTCCCCTGAAATATTTCAAAGAGTTTTAAGGTTAACAACAAATAGAGGGGAATTTCAAGAGTTGCAACCCTCTACAAGGGCTAGGAGAACCAAGGAAGGGGGTGTTGCTTCCTCCTCTTCTTGTATCTCATCCTTCAACTAGCCACTCCACACTACCTTTGGGCCTCATCCGTCCCACAGCTAGGGAGTTGCCTCTCTCCCTGCCCTTCAAGTCCAAGGTACAATCTCGATTGTCACTACCCCTGTTCAACCCTAGGTTACTATTCCCCAACAACAAATACCACCTTCACCTCCCTTCATGGCTTGGTTGGCACAAAATCCTTCTTCGTTACACTTCAATGCTTACCATGACATGCCCAAGAATCCAGAGAGATTGTGCATGAAGTTTAATCCTTGTGATCTACAAAGGATGATATAAGAACACATTAAGATATTTGAAACAACAATCAAAGATATGTAAATTGATCATGAGGATGTGGCATGTTGGCTCTTTCCATACTCATTAGGAGAAGAAGATTTTTATTGGTATATCAATTTTTCAAGGGGATCCATTATTTCATGGGACCTTCTGATGAATTCCTTCCTATAGAAATACAAAATTTTGATCAGCCCTTTAGAGCTGTATTGACAGTTTATGTTCATCTATAGGGAAGTTAATGAATCGATATGCTCTTTCAATGATCATTTCCATTGCGCTTACATGAGGCTCCAACCTCCTTATGTGCTCAATGATGCTCCTACCCTACTGGTCTATTACACAACATTAGATAGTCTTACGTCGACATTGGTAAAGAGAATGCACCTGCCACTTACTACACTGTGAAGTTGTCATCGCTAGTACTAATTTGGGACAAAACATTTTTGGCCCACTACCTTCTTTGGGCCCAGTGGCTCGTTCAATGCAAGTTCAAGGGCTCGACTAAGTATTTGCTCATGAGACACCTCTTATGAACTAGGTGTTGTAGTTGCCCATAGTTACTCATCAGGGACAACCCTTGAACCAAGCACCCCCTATACCTACATATCTGTAGCCCCAGTAGTAGCATACCTAATCCCAAGTTCCCAGTAGTAGCAAGCATATCAACAACAACCTCAAGCACTCCTATACTTGCTAGAGCCAAAATTTCCTCCCACTCAATAGAACCATCCTACTGCCCTACCTGTTTTCCTACAAAATCAAGTTATGCAACCAAGCAATTCAGAGAAAGATCGACTAGATGAGCTAATGGAGATGATCAGAAAGATGTCCACAAAGATGATTCACTTAAGAAACCAGAACAACTAGCTACAAGCCTCCCAACACAACATTCAAGATAATCTCAACAGAGATAACAAGGATAATCGATATAACAGAGATGGTCAACAAGCCAACACCTCTTCTAGACAGAATTATGACAAAGGACAGAATTCAAATTAGAACTTCGAGATGAGACCTTCCCAAAGACAAAATCGAGCATGGAATATGAGGCCTAACAATGGAGGTGTTCCCACCTCTCTTGATCAGCCCACTAGTACAGAAAAGACTGCTAGTGGAGTATACCTAGTTGAGGCTGCTCTGTCAAGATGGTGTGAATTTCATAAGACAAATAAGCATTCTGAGTTGGACTACCCTGAATTCCAAACAGTAGCTAAAATTTTCCAAGTAGTGGTTCAAAATGCCATGGACAATGCAAATTGTAGAGACATAGTCCCATCCAAGATGTATGATTCTTTTGTTCTCATGGTCAACTAGGCCCCATTCCCTATAAGAAAAAGCAATGAACTTGAGGTTGCCACGACCTCCCCAAAAATTGAAGAGGTCAAAGAGGTAAGTAACGGCAAAGCTTTATCTCAGTTATTTGATTCAATAGATAATGGTCCCTTAGATGATGAAGAACCCTGAGAGGATGAAGTACACACATTCCATCAAAGAGCCACACCTTATTACTTGAGGAACAGAAAAATAGGGGGACCATTTACTACATCCACTCTACCCAATTACTCCACCACCCTATTGAATCCCAATGCTAGCAACAATCTTGGTCTTCCTCATGTGCCTACTCAATATTTCAACAACGATAGGCCATTAGATCAACCCCACAACCAACCACAAAACCAAGCTCAAGGTCAGCCCCAGAATCAGTCAAGCCAAACACAAGCCCAATCCGCTAGCCCTACTATAGGTAAATCCTTTGAATTTGAAATCAAAAAAATGGGTGAAAATGTCACTAAGGAGTTCAAGAAAGTTAAAATCAACCTATCTAATTTTGAGTTGCTCAAGGTCCCTACTATAAGGCATGCCTTCTTTAGGGTAATTAATAGAACTCCTTCCTCTACAGTAACACAGGAAACATTAGCCAAAAGGGTCACCTTTGAAGAACCTAGACAAGAACCCATGATCCAGGAGATCATAGGGAAAAAGAAGGATATTCCCTCAAATTAGTCTACAGGTAAGCAACCCACAAAATAATCTAATCAAAACAATAGGCAGAACTCCAAGGATTAGTCCTCTAGGAAGATTAAGGATAAGATTGGTGATAAGAAAAATGCTCAAATAGCTCAAATAGACATGCCAACGAGCCTCTTCCAAGGAAAGTTGGAAACATTGCCTTTCCCCACTACCATCTGGATATTCAAGAAGAATTTGCACTTCCTGCTTGATTCAAGAGCATTGAATAAGGTTATGCCCCAGGAAGTGTGCAAAGCTCTTGGGATTACTTTGACACCTTCAAGAAGGGAATTGACCCAGTTGGACAAAACAAAGATTAACATAGTGGGAGAAATGAATCGGATCCCAATGTAGATTGATGTAGATCTAAGGGTACAACAAGTCATTGATAATCAAGTGGCGGACATCCCCAACATCTACTGGCTTATCCTTGGGCAAGACTTCACTAGAATGTTGAATGGATATGTTGCAACAGATTATTATCACATGTGGTTGCCATGGAGAGGACTGCCCAATCAAGTTCATATAGATCATGAGCCTTGTATGAAGTACATGATCACGGAGTACAAAAACACCAATGAGGTGATGTTTGTTGAGATAGAACCAGAAAATTATTGTCCCTTCACCTGTCAAGAAGAATTAGAACCCCAAGAAGAACTAGTTGCAAAAGTACTCTTGGTGCAATGCAATCCTCCAGCTAACCTCACCCAGATGCTTCAAAGTACAAAGATGTTGGTGGAATCAAATGAACCTGATGAAGAAAATGGCTTGGGGCTATTGAACAGTTTCCAAGATTTCATGGAGAAGTGTGTATAAGACCAACTCAGCCTGGGTTCCAAAATGAATTTTCATGATCTCTTGCTGCCAAATTGGTGTAGAGTTCACAATGCTACGCACTCCAAGTTTGAGTATTGCCTATTCCAAACAGTTGTAGAGCATGTCAAGGGACTAGCCATACCTCAAAGTGACAAGCCAAAGGAGATACCAATAGAGTAGCTTGTTACCAATCACACTGAATTAAAACATCTCCCCAAGGTTAAGGAGGAAACCACTAGGCTAAAAGGAAATGAAATCCTAGTTGGACCCAATGTCAAAGAGATTTCCAAGTTTTGGACACTTTGCTTCGATGGATCCAAGTCTAGGCAAGGAGCCAACGTCAGATTTGAGCTCATCGGCCCAACAAGTAAGACCTTTCTTGTTGCCCATAGATTACAGTTTTATTGCACCAACAATGTAGCTGAGTATGAAGCTCTGGTGCATGGTCTTCTTATGGCCTTAAAGAAAAATGTCAAAATGCTAAAAGTTTTCAATGATTTCGAGTTGGTAATCAAAAAATTTAGAAAATTGTACTCCTATAACAATAGAAGGCTAGCTAACTATAGACATAGGGTTTGGGATCTTCTAAAGGGTGTAGATGCTTTTAATATTCAGTTGATCCCATGCTCCCAGAATCACACAACTGATGCTTTGGCTCAAGCAGCCAACACACTGCAGCCACTTTCCCTTTCAGGTCTCAAATGCTTCAAAGTTGAGTTAACATCCACACCATCCATTCTAGATAATGTCACTCACTTTCAAGTCTTTGATGATGATAAGCACATCCTTGATTTCATCATGAGTTCCAATGCATTTGCTACGTAAATAATAAATGAAGCTAAGCCAGAAGAAGTTGAATTAGAAATAGGAGTTATCAACCTTAAGACCAACATGATTCCTTGAGGTATGGTTCAACTGGAGTGTATATTTGATTCAGATCAGATTAGAGACCAAGACCAATAGGTAAAGAGAGAATCCATTAGCAATCAATGTAACATCCATAACCTCAGAACAACTAAGGAAATTAAAAATGTTTTTATTGGCAAGGTGTGTACTCCAAAAGAAAAGAAAGGGATCATTGACACTCTTCAAAAGTGTCACAATGTGGTAGCGTGGAGCTATGAAGATCTTAAAACTTATGATACCTCTATCATAACACACACCATTCCTCTCAAGCCAGATGTGAAACCCTTGAACGGAAGTGACAATGCCCTATTAATGCTTTGTTAGAGCCAATCATTTACAAATTTGCAGAAACTATTTTTAGCAAGGATTATCTTTCCAATTCGACACTCTACGTGGGTGGCCAACTTGGCCCTAGTTAGAAAAAATAATGGGGAAATCAGATTGTGCATGGGCTTCCACAATCTGAACCGAGCCTCGGAAAAGGATAATTACCCGGTGCCATCACTAGATGAAGCAGTAAAATTTTTTAATGGTTCATAAATAATGTCCTCGACCGGGTATAATCAAGTGGTGGTGCAGTATGAAGACCATCATAAGACCATGTTCACCACTAGATGGGGGACCTTTGCTTACAGATGGAACCGAGCCTCGGAAAAGGATAATTACCCAGTGCCATCACTACATGAAGCACTAAAATTTTTTAATGGTTCATAAATAATGTCCTCGACTGGGTATAATCAAGTGGTGGTGTAGTATGAAGACCACCATAAGGCCGTGTTCACCACTAGATGGGGGACCTTTGCTTACAGATGCATGCCATTTGGGCTCATTAATGCCAATGAAACCTTCCAATGTGCTATGGACATCACATTCAAATATTTGATTGGAAAGTGCATAATCATCTACATGGATGATTTGATGGTGTTTTCAAAGAAATGAAGCAACCATGTCTTTGATTTATGCAAAGTATTTCAAAGGTGTCAGGAGTTTGGAGTTTCCCTTAATCCTAAAAAGTGTATCTTTGGAGTTACTGAAGGGAAACTATTTGGGCACATTATCTCAGAGCAAGGTATCTCCATTGACCTAGAGCGTATCTAGTCCTTGTTGAAAATTTAGCTATCAAGCAATAAGAAAGAGCTCAAATCTTTCTTTGGAAAGATTAACTTTATGTGAAAGTTTATTATAGGCTTTGCTGAAATTGTCAAGCCGCTCAACACCATGCTAAAGCAAGATGCCAAGATCGAGTGGACTCCTAAAGCAAAGTAGACATTTTAAGAAATTAAATAAGCAATTATTGAAGCACCAGTGCTTGTTAGTCCAAACTATCTGAAGCCTTTCTACATTTATTTATTCGCTTCAGATCATTCATGTGCTAGAATTTTGACCTAGAAAGATGATGAGGGGAATGAGCACCCGATTGCCTCCATGAGTGCTCCTTTGAAAGATGTTGAGCAGAGATACCACAATTTGGAAAAACAAGCATATTCCCTTGTTAGAGGAGTGAAGAAGTTCAGGCATTACATCTAACCCAGTCATAAAGATATTACTTATGCATAATGAACTAGGAAAATGAAGGGAAAAGTGGTCACGTTGTTGCAAGAATATGATATGGAAATCCAACCAATGAGATTGGTGAGACAAAAAAAACTTACCTAAACAATTGTTGAGGTAGCAGCTAATGTAGGACTTGAACTCACAGTGCATCAATACCAACTTGAAGATGTTTCCCCAGGGAGTGGTATGAAGACAATGTTTATTATTTGTTGAATCACAAGTGCTTGCCCCACCTACAAGGAGTTCATAAGCATGCTCTCAGGCTGAAGAGCAGTAGCTACATGCTTCAAGGATTCATTTTATATAAAAGGAATCATGAAGGTATCTACCTAAGATGTCTTGGAAAAGAAGAAGCAAATTGAGTCTTGAAGGAATTTCATGACAAGTTCGACACTGGTCATGGATCTGGTCCTTCCACCGTGCATCAAATATTAAGAGTAGGATATTATTGGCCAACAATCTTCAAGGATTCTCATAGTCATGATCACTCATGTCACACATGCTAGACAAACGCTACTAAGGAGAAGAATGATAAGGTCCCATTGCAACCTGTTCTGGATGTGAGACCATTCGCACAATGGGGACTTGACTTCATTGGTTCAGTAAGCCCTCCATCATCTATAAGACACAGGTACATTCTAACTGCTTCTGATTATTGCACTAGATGGACAAAAGCAATTGCATGTAGGAAATGCACAATTGAGGTAGTGACAAATTTTCTAGAAAGTTTTATTTTAAATCTCTTCAGTTGTCCTTATGCATTAGTATTTGACAATGGACCTACATTTGTTTCATTAAAATTTTCCAGTTGGACCTTTGACTACGGGATAGCCCTCAAATTCTCATCCAACTACTACCCCTATGGCAATGGCCTAGCAGAATCTACAAACAAGAATCTGATCATCATAATTAAGAAATTGCTTGATAAGAATCCCAAGGACTGGCATACCCAACTCCATTTTTCCCTTTGGGAAAACCACACACGTCACAAGGCTGCCCTTGGTAATTCCCCATTCCATCTTGTTTATGGCCTAGAGCCAATATTCTATATTCATTTGAAAATCCCTACTCTCCAATTCATCAATGACTTTTATGAAGGAGGAGATCATAGAGAAGCCTAGTTAGTTGAGCTCTTGCATCTAGAAGAAGTACAAGATCGTGCAATAGAAAATTTTTCCAAGCACGAGGGTGTAGTAAAACATTGGTTCAATCACCAAGCCAAAATCAAGGCCTTTAGAATTACAGATCTAGTCCTACATTGGGACAAGGCCCATGAAAAGAAAGGGGGACATAATGTAAATTCGACAAGCTTTGGCTTAGCCCCTTTCAAATAGCTGAAATTCTAGAAGACAATGCTTTTTGCTTAAAGACCCTAACTGGTGAGGATGTCCTATTTCCTGTCAATGGGAAACATTTGAAGCACTACTTCCAAGTCTGAGCTCGTGTAGAGCTACCCCTATAAATACTTGTATATAGGTTAGAGTAGATTGCTTTGTTTTGCTTCTATTTTGTTGTTTTGTGTCACCTCACTTTGCTCATCTCCTGGCTATTTTGTTTTGACAAGGGCGATCTTTGTTGTTGCTATGGTGGCCATACTCATTCAACAAATAGTTCAATTTTTTGTCTGTCCTTAGTTTTCCTTGGCTAAATATTCATTCTCAACTATTGGTCCCTGATAAAAACCTTGGCTAAATATTCATTCTCAACTATTGGTCCCTGATAACTACTTGGGAATGATTTCCTCATTTGAACTCTGCTTTAGGACTTGATCCTTGGTTGAATCTTTTTGTGTTCATCTCAAATCCTGCACTGAAACACATATTAATTATTTCCAAAGGGATGTACAATAGCTATTATGATGACTCCATGAGCAAAAAATATTAAGTCTGCTCCAGTGATCACTGTGGTTTTCAAACCCATCGTAGGCTTCAGTGCTTACATTGTTGAGCAAAAAAAAAGGATTAAATATGGACAAAAATATCAAAAGAGAGAAAAGAACATTATGAAATCAAGAAAACAAATGGGTGTGCGAATAACACTACCAGGGCTATGGATGCCTGGCTAGCAGTAGAGCAATATTCATGGGGTCAGAGCGACAACTCTATCAGGGCTATGGATGCTTGACTAATAGCAGAGCAATGTCTAGGTTATTTTGGCATTGGACAATTTATGTAGCTTGCTCAATTTAATTAACCATTGTCTATCACAGTTTTTGAGGGAAGGAATGAATTCACTGGATATGCACACTTTTGATATGTTTCATCAGCTGATTCAACTAAGGACCCCATTTTTCTAGTTCACTTTTGAAAGTTAGCCCCTGGTTTGTGAAATTAGAGATTTTAGGTTTTGAATGAATATTTATCCTCAGAACACTCGAGAGAATTCTCCAGTAGATTTTCCATTTTTTGTGCCCTTAGCATACATGTCTTGTTCGGAACAGGGACCCTCTCTTTCTTTTTCCTTGCTAGGTCATTTTGTCACTGCCTCATTTTGCATGCTCCCCTATTTTGGTGCCCCAAGTGGTTGTTGAGCCTTAAAGGAGCAATCTTAAGTTGATCGTGCTCCACCCCCTTAAATTTTCCAAGTCAAATACCTTTGTGGGGATACCTTAACATTTTTCCTCTGTCAGTGTCCCTGGGTCCAAGCAGGTCTGCCCTATCAGATTTCCCTATTACATTCGTTGTTTCTAATAGCCAAAAGACCTTGGCTTTCTGTAGCTCGGGAACTGCCATCCTGATCACCATTTTCCCATGCTTTCAATGAATAAGTATAACCTACCATCCACAAGGCTCATGGGGCCCGATCTACCAGATCTCCCTTCCTGGGTTTTTCGTTATTCACTTGCCTTTCCCAAATAGTTGTCCTTTGCCAGAGTTCTGACTATCGGACCCTGGGATCCTCTTCGTCAATGGTTTTCCACTAAACACTTTAAACGAACATCAACTCACGACCTTCCAACCTCTGGGTTCTAGACCTATTATGGCAGTTTTCAAATTTCAAATTCACCAATTTTTTGGCCATCATACGTGCATTTATTGATGGCATTTAATGCCATAAAATTCTATAAATAGAATTTGACCTTTCATTTTCACATGTCAAGCTAGCTAGAGAAAATCATCATGATCCAGAATAGTCTCCATGTGTCACCCTCAAGCCCGTAGCCTCCCATCGCTAGTCCTTTACATTTATTGGCAGTTTCATCGTCTTCATTCACTGGGTTCTAGCAGCAAGTTGGCCGTCTACCATCATGTTTTTTTCTTTGATTTTGGAGCAAGAGAAATGGATAAAAGGGATGAAAATTATATACATTGGATAGAGAAAAAGGAGGCATTTAAAATCCATGTAGCAAAATTTTAAGAAACCTTCATAAATCACCCTTAAAACACTAACGAAACCTCATTCCCTTGGTGTCATTCTTTAGCTAGGGAATTCACGACCCTCAGACCCACTGACTCATAACATCATTGCTTAGGCACGAAAACTAAACCTCAAGTGGCGAACCTATCTCTCGAGCCTGCCATGGAGGGGAGAATTTTCTCTCCTGCCGTTGGAATGTCAATCTTTCAAACTAAAACAAAACAAATTCCTTCACATTGCCCAGGTCGATTCCCATGGGATTTCATCCCTAGGACATCGTCCAGTATTTTCCCTTTCACATACTGTAGACACCTAAAAATGACCTAGGCCTGCAAGCTTCATTTTTACCACTTTCGTCCTAGCATAAGTAAGACATTTAATTATGTCCTTGGTCCACATTCGACTATTGATTGAATAATTCATAATTATTTAATTAATTCATGTCCTTTGATTCTTATGATTATTAAATAAATAAATTCTATTTATTTATCTAAATACATCCTTAACTGTCTAAGTCTTTTCTTTAATTAAATAAATTTCTTAATTTATTTAATTTCCCTTCTCCATTTAATTATCTTTGATTATTAAATAAATGAATTTCATGTATTTATTTAATACGTCACTAACTGTCTTAATTAAATAAATTGATTAATTTATTTAATTAATTAATCTTATCTGCTAAATTAAATAATTTAATTCAATTATTTAATTGCTAATTAATATTCTTCCCATTTTAAATAAATAAAATTATTTAAAATGTCATATCAATCACAAGTCCTTTTGATAAATGTCAAAAAAAGATTATTTATTATCTCTCGAATCCATAATTTGAATTATTTTAATTCAAATTAGTAATTAATCTTCCAAAATCAAGTAATCGGGCTAGATTCTTGATTTTCCAAATCTTATCTTCAGAACCGAATCTTATCTCTTTGATTTTTTGAATCTTGCAAATCAGGCGATCTTATCTCTTTGATTTTTCGAATCTTGCAAATTAGGCAATCTTATCTTCTTGATTTTTCGAAAATCTTTATTTCTCTAATTAATTTCCTCATTTATTCTCCACCGTTGATCCGATTTTATTTTGACCGTTCGATTAAGGATTTTGCCCTAACCCTAATTAGGGATTCTTAAGTTTAATCTGGATCGTTCATTTCATCAATTTATCTCGTCCGTCCGTTCGAAATGGCCTTTTCTATAAAATGCCCTTTCCTTCTCATTTTTCATATCTTGACATTTTACGTAATTACTATAGGCATTTATTTACTCTCACTTATTCATTGTCATAGACATTTGATTAATATTGGCATTTATTCTAGGCATAGGCATTGACTTTTAGACATTGGCATGAGTCATAGGCATAACAAATCCTTCAAATCTTGTTGTAGGGCTTAGGCATTTTAGATTGCTCAAAGTACAAATCTGAGGGCAACATTTCCAGCAAGCAAGAAGGTGTAACGAAGATCAATCATGGAAGATGGAGACACTTGGTAATATTGTTTCTTGTATTTTCATTTTATTTCCATTGTACTTCGTTATTTCATTGGATTTTTATGTTATTTGTGCTAACCCATCTAACAAATCTGATTTCCCTTGATTACATTGGTGAACCCGACATTTTGGACAGAAATTCGTGTGTGTTCTTGTTTGTTTTCACTGTTTTGCAGGTTACAGCCAAGACGTCATACGAAATCCCGTCACCTTCATTCGAGCACAGAAAAACGGGCGAATAAAATATTTTCAAACGTTTTCTGGGTTTTGTAGATCTCAGTCTTAGCTTTCCAGAACATTAAACGGTTTTAAATTTCGTTAAGATTTGACAAAGTTATGGCTGTTTTAGTGATCGCTATTTTTTTTAATTTCATTTTTAAACCCGCGTTTTTCTTTTGTCTATAACTTTCTTTCTGTGCAGAATCGTGGAAAATATTTTCTGGGTTTTGAAGATTAAATTTTCAGCTTTCCATGGATATCTACCACTTGAAATTTTGTTAAGTTTGGATGAAGTTATCACTATTTCAAGTTTGCTGTTTTCATTTAAGTTTTTATTTATTTTTTTATTATTTTTGTTACTAATATTTTATGGTAGCGTGTGGCGATCTTTTTCGTGTGTCCAAGACCATTATCTACAAAACTACTAACTTATTGTTTGCAGATTCGCATGTCAAAGAGGGAAACAAACAAACAGTGTGCTTGTTTATTTCTAGATTAGCAAACACTTAGTTTTGGTGCTTATAAAAAGAATCATGTCTTTTGTGTCTGATTGTGCTTGTGGAGTGGTAGGTGAGTATGCTCTCACTTGGTAAAAACCTTGTGATCAGAAAACCAGACCCATTCTGTTTTTTGTTAATTACCCTTCACGATTCGGTATATCGGAGTATCCTCTCCCCTTGCGCATTCGTGCGATCCTGGGTGTAAGAGAAACGGTTATCGACTCTAGAACTTGGGCCTGTCCTGGTGGGAAAAAGTACTCACCCCAGGACGACTCAGACCGGTAGCACCCTGACACCGAGGGACTTCCAGCCGGTATAAAAAAGTGGGTTCTTGGGGAAAGCCCAAGAATCACGAGCGTGGTTCCGACGAGATGGATCCGAAAGGGGACTCTCGCCGCATGGATCACGCCCTACGAACGGAATGCCCGAATTAAACACCCTTGTCTTAGTATCCAACCGTTCTATTGGCCGTTGCTTGATATAGTGCAGGGTACAGTATCATGCCCGAAGATTACTCACTACCGATCCCCTTGAGTAGAGATAGCAATTCTTGGGATGTCACTACCCAATGAATCCGAATTTGGTGTGCTCGAATGACGTTAATGAGCCGTGGAGGGGAGCCAATGCCACCAAATTCTAAGTTGTCCGCTCTCGAGAAGGAAAGGTGTTCATCACCAATCCGGGGTATAACTGGTGGGCTATATCAAGTATACAAACCCAAGGCCTAGTGGCCTTTTTAGGATTGTGCTTATCTCATGTGTGCTTGGATACCTTTTAAAACGCTGTGTTTGTCAAGTGCATTATGGTTTTGTCACAGTTCAAACAAAACATTCATCAAAACAAGTCAAAACTTCCATCAAAACAACACGAAAATTAGGTTGAAACTAAACTAAGTCGCATCTGTCAAACCGCAAGTGATTTTCGACGACGCAACTGATTTGTCAAAACGCATCTGAAACCTGAGGTCTTCAAATTGTCAACCATTCGTCAAACACTATCATCAAAAAGATTCTGTCAGAAACCAAACTTGATATTGCTCAAAGTCTTGTCTAAACTTGCATTAGTCACCATAGGTTGCATACCTCATTCCTTTTAGTTTAGTACATTCAGCATTACGTTGTCCTTAAGGTCCATACTTGCATACTTAGGATTAGGAAAATCTTAAGCACACCTTTGCAAAAACATTGTTTTCGACATTAGACCCTCTTGGACTAAGTTATCAAACCTCCTTTAGTCATTGTCCTTTTTTGTGAGATTTCTTCCAACTCAAAAGCCTAGTTAGGAAGACTCACTAGTCATTTAGACCTTGTCAACTTGTCATTTCCAATGAAGTCCTTTAGCAGTCCAAATCGTAAACAAAGTTCGAGCTTAGAAGTGCTTAGATAACCTTGTCTTACATTGCATACAAATTGCATACCCTTTTCTCAAAAATCCAAAAACATTAGTCATTCTAGGCGTCATTTTGAACTTAGACTTCACATAGTGTCATACTTGCATTTAGTTGTCACTCCAATTTGAGCAAAATCAGTTCATGGTTGAAACTAGACTTCAAAAACAAAAGAGACAAATGGAAAACTTTAGGCAAGACCCCCCATTTAGTGTCAACAGTCCTCCACATGACCCGAATTGGACCTTTTATGATCCATTTACCAAACAAGACAATCAACTTCCAGCAAACAGTACATTCGAACTCTACTTGCAAAGAGACGAAAATGGCCAACTACTTCAGGAAAACATAGAGGCATTGACACAAGACCCAGAGGTCTATCAGCTTGCTGAAACAATAGCTCGTCAGGATAGAGATAGATTTGTAGCTATGCTCTTGAGTGAAGGAGCTAAGTTACCACCAGGATTTCATGCCAACACGCTAAATTCGACACTTCATGACCCTAATGCCAATAACACACATAACATGTCACATAGTGGTCAACCTCTAAATACTACAAGCAATACTTCCTTTAGGACCACAACAAATACCATGACAGTCGATGCCACGACAGTAAATGCCACGGGGGCATCATCAAGTCAAAACAATCCCCCCTTGACAACTACATCTACTACCATGAACACAACTTCGACACATCCATCCAGTGGTATTTCACAAAATCCTTTGGGGGGACCCACAGGACGTATCTTTATTCAAGGACAACAAAAAAATGCCAACACGACAACACAGTCAAACGTCATTGCCTCCCAAGGTATAAACACAAATGTTCCTCTTGTGCAAAATCACCAATTTACACAAGGTGGTCAAATAACACAACCCATGACTTCATTGACACATTATAACAGTCATGCTCACAACATCCCCCAAATAACGACACACATGGCTGGGGGACATATCCCAACATACTCATCCAACATTCATACTCATCAACAGACACCAAATCATAACTTCCAATACCAACAACACACGTCGTACATACCACAACAATCCGTACCACTGCAATATACCAACATTCACGCACACCAGACAGGAACACATGGTGTACCAGGTAACCCAACATACGGAAACGTAAATGACCCTACCATAGATGAACTCAAAGCAAGAATGAGAGATATGGAGAAAAATATGCAAAACATGTACATTTCAGGCAGGAAATCGGAAATATCATATGACCTAGATGTATACCCTTTCGACATGAACTTACGTATGCCTGCATTTCCACTAGGATACGTGTCACCCAACTTCACAAAATATAGAGGCAAAACAAATCCCATTGAACATGTTCGCGAATTCGCAACCAACTGTATGGATATCGCCTACGAACCAACATACTTGATGAGACTTTTTCCAAAAGTTTGGCAG